>OV656868.1:79581676-79868482 GCA_927399465.1 Sarcophaga caerulescens
GCGAATTCACACCCATGGAACGTGCAAATTCACACCCATGGAACGTGCAAATTCACACCCGTGGAACGTGCAAATTCACACCCGTGGAACGTGCAAATACACACCCGTGGAACGTGCAAATACACACCCGTGGAACGTGCGAATTCACACCCGTGGAACGTGCGAATTCACACCCGTGGAACGTGCGAATTCACACCCGTGCAAATTCACACCGGTGGAACGTGCAAATTCACACCCGTGGAACGTGCAAATTCACACCGGTGGAACGTGCAAATTCACACCCGTGGAACGTGCAAATTCACACCCGTGGAACGTGCAAATTCACACCCATGGAACGTGTGAATTCACACCCATGGAACGTGCAAATTCACACCGGTGGAACGTGCGAATTCACACCCATGGAACGTGCAAATTCACACCCATGGAACGTGCGAATTCACACCCTTGGAACGTGCAAATTCACACCCGTGGAACGTGCAAATTCACACCCGTGGAACGTGCAAATTCACACCCGTGGAACGTGCAAATTCACACCCGTGGAACGTGCAAATTCACACCGGTGGAACGTGCAAATTCACACCCGTGGAACGTGCAAATTCACACCCGTGGAACGTGCGAATTCACACCCGTGGAACGTGCAAATTCACACCGGTGGAACGTGCAAATTCACACCCGTGGAACGTGCAAATTCACACCCGTGGAACGTGCGAATTCACACCCGTGGAACGTGCAAATTCACACCCATGGAACGTGCAAATTCACACCGGTGGAACGTGCAAATTCACACCCGTGGAACGTGCAAATTCACACCGGTGGAACGTGCAAATTCACATCCGTGGAACGTGCAAATTCACACCCGTGGAACGTGCAAATTCACACCCATGGAACGTGTGAATTCACACCCATGGAACGTGAAAATTCACACCCGTGGAACGTGCAAATTCACACCCGTGGAACGTGCAAATTCACACCCATGGAACGTGCAAATTCACACCCGTGGAACGTGCAAATTCACACCCGTGGAACGTGCAAATTCACACCCGTGGAACGTGCAAATTCACACCCGTGGAACGTGCGAATTCACACCCGTGGAACGTGCAAATTCACACCGGTGGAACGTGCAAATTCACACCGGTGGAACGTGCAAATTCACACCCGTGGAACGTGCAAATTCACACCCGTGGAACGTGCAAATTCACACCCATGGAAATGCAAATTCACACCCATGGAACGTGTGAATTCACACCCATGGAACGTGCAAATTCACACCCATGGAACGTGCAAATTCACACCGGTGGAACGTGCAAATTCACACCCGTGGAACGTGCAAATTCACACCCGTGGAACGTGCGAATTCACACCCGTGGAACGTGCAAATTCACACCGGTGGAACGTGCAAATTCACACCCGTGGAACGTGCAAATTCACACCCGTGGAACGTGCGAATTCACACCCGTGGAACGTGCAAATTCACACCGGTGGAACGTGCGAATTCACACCCATGGAACGTGCGAATTCACACCGGTGGAACGTGCAAATTCACACTGGTGGAACGTGCAAATTCACACCCGTGGAACGTGCAAATTCACACCGGTGGAACGTGCAAATTCACACCCGTCGAACGTGCAAATTCACACCCGTGGAACGTGCAAATTCACACCCGTGGAACGTGCAAATTCACACCCATGGAACGTGCAAATTCACACCCGTGGAACGTGCAAATTCACACCCATGGAACGTGCAAATTCACACCGGTGGAACGTGCAAATTCACACCCGTGGAACGTGCAAATTCACACCCATGGAACGTGCAAATTCACACCCGTGGAACGTGAAAATTCACACCCGTGGAACGTGCAAATTCACACCCGTGGAACGTGCAAATTCACACCCATGGAACGTGCGAATTCACACCCATGGAACGTGCAAATTCACACCCGTGGAACGTGCAAATTCACACCCGTGGAACGTGCAAATTCACACCCGTGGAACGTGCAAATTCACACCCGTGGAACGTGCAAATTCACACCGGTGGAACGTGCAAATTCACACCGGTGGAACGTGCAAATTCACACCGGTGGAACGTGCAAATTCACACCGGTGGAACGTGCAAATTCACACCCGTGGAACGTGCAAATTCACACCCGTGGAACGTGCGAATTCACACCCGTGGAACGTGCAAATTCACACCCATGGAACGTGCAAATTCACACCGGTGGAACGTGCAAATTCACACCCGTGGAACGTGCAAATTCACACCGGTGGAACGTGCAAATTCACACCCGTGGAACGTGCAAATTCACACCCGTGGAACGTGCAAATTCACACCCATGGAACGTGTGAATTCACACCCATGGAACGTGCAAATTCACACCGGTGGAACGTGCGAATTCACACCCATGGAACGTGCAAATTCACACCCATGGAACGTGCAAATTCACACCCGTGGAACGTGCAAATTCACACCCGTGGAACGTGCAAATTCACACCCGTGGAACGTGCAAATTCACACCCGTGGAACGTGCAAATTCACACCCGTGGAACGTGCAAATTCACACCGGTGGAACGTGCAAATTCACACCCGTGGAACGTGCAAATTCACACCCGTGGAACGTGCGAATTCACACCCGTGGAACGTGCGAATTCACACCCGTGGAACGTGCAAATTCACACCGGTGGAACGTGCAAATTCACACCCGTGGAACGTGCAAATTCACACCCGTGGAACGTGCAAATTCACACCCGTGGAACGTGCGAATTCACACCCATGGAACGTGCAAATTCACACCCGTGGAACGTGCGAATTCACACCCATGGAACGTGCAAATTTACACCCGTGGAACGTGCAAATTCACTCCCATGGAACGTGCAAATTCACACCCGTGGAACGTGCAAATTCACACCCGTGGAACGTGCGAATTCACACCCGTGGAACGTGCAAATTCACACCGGTGGAACGTGCAAATTCACACCCGTGGAACGTGCGAATTCACACCCGTGGAACGTGCAAATTCACACCGGTGGAACGTGCAAATTCACACCCGTGGAACGTGCAAATTCACACCCGTGGAACGTTGCAAATTCACACCCGTGGAACGTGCAAATTCACACCCGTGGAACGTGCAAATTCACACCCGTGGAACGTGCAAATTCACACCCGTGGAACGTGCGAATTCACACCCGTGGAACGTGCAAATTCACACCCGTGGAACGTGCGTATTCACACCCATGGAACGTGCAAATTCACACCCGTGGAACGTGCGAATTCACACCCATGGAACGTGCAAATTCACACCGGTGGAACGTGCAAATTCACACCCGTGGAACGTGCAAATTCACACCCATGGAACGTGCAAATTCACACCCGTGGAACGTGCGAATTCACACCCGTGGAACGTGCAAATTCACACCGGTGGAACGTGCAAATTCACACCCGTGGAACGTGCAAATTCACACCCGTGGAACGTGCAAATTCACACCCGTGGAACGTGCAAATTCACACCCGTGGAACGTGCAAATTCACACCCGTGGAACGTGCAAATTCACACCCGTGGAACGTGCAAATTCACACCCGTGGAACGTGCAAATTCACACCCGTGGAACGTGCGAATTCACACCCGTGGAACGTGCGAATTCACACCCGTGGAACGTGCAAATTCACACCCATGGAACGTGCAAATTCACACCCGTGGAACGTGCGAATTCACACCCATGGAACGTGCAAATTCACACCGGTGGAACGTGCAAATTCACACCCGTGGAACGTGCAAATTCACACCCATGGAACGTGCAAATTCACACCCGTGGAACGTGCGAATTCACACCCGTGGAACGTGCAAATTCACACCGGTGGAACGTGCAAATTCACACCCGTGGAACGTGCAAATTCACACCCGTGGAACGTGCGAATTCACACCCATGGAACGTGCAAATTCACACCCGTGGAACGTGTAAATTCACACCGGTGGAACGTGCAAATTCACACCCGTGGAACGTGCAAATTCACACCCATGGAACGTGCAAATTCACACCCGTGGAACGTGCGAATTCACACCCATGGAACGTGCAAATTCACACCCGTGGAACGTGCAAATTCACACCGGTGGAACGTTCAAATTCACACCCGTGGAACGTGCAAATTCACACCCGTGGAACGTGCAAATTCACACCCGTGGAACGTGCGAATTCACACCCGTGGAACGTGCAAATTCACACCCGTGGAACGTGCGAATTCACACCCGTGGAACGTGCAAATTCACACCGGTGGAACGTGCAAATTCACACCCGTGGAACGTGCAAATTCACACCCGTGGAACGTGCAAATTCACACCCGTGGAACGTGCGAATTCACACCCGTGGAACGTGCAAATTCACACCCGTGGAACGTGCGAATTCACACCCGTGGAACGTGCAAATTCACACCCGTGGAACGTGCAAATTTACACCAAGTCCAATTCACAGCAAGTCCCATTTTTCCACAATATCCATCAACCTTCATCCATCATCCCTCATCCCAACCAGACTCTGTTAACATAGGCAATAATTGAAGCCCGATATCTCAAGTTCCAAAATTATTTGGGAGATAGGACTTACTGCGTTTTATTAGGGACACCTTAGGCTACAATTTGTGTATAGTGGGATATCTGCAGCAAGTCCCATTTTTCCACAATATCCATCAACCTTCATCCATCATCCCTCATCCCAACCAGATTCTGTTAACATAGGCAATATTTGAAGCCCGATATCTCAAGTTCCAAAATTATTTGGGAGATAGGAGTTACTGCGTTTTATTAGGGACACCTTAGGCTACAATTTGTGTATAGTAGGATATCTGCAGCAAGTCCCATTTTTCCACAATATCCATCAACCTTCATCCATCATCCCTCATCCCAACCAGACTCTGTTAACATAGGCAATATTATTAGGGACACCTTAGGCTACAATTTGTGTATAGTCGGATATCTGCAGCAAGTCCCATTTTTCCACAATATCTATCAACCTTCATCCATCATCCCTCATCCCAACCAGACTCTGTTAACATAGGCAATATTTGAAGCCCGATATCTCAAGTTCCAAAATTATTTGGGAGATAGGAGTTACTGCGTTTTATTAGGGACACCTTAAGCTACAATTTGTGTATAGTGGGATATGTGCAGCAAGTCCCATTTTTCCACAATATCCATCAACCTTCATCCATCATCCCTCATCCCAACCAGACTCTGTTAACATAGGCAATATTTGAAGCCCGATATCTCAAGTTCCAAAATTATTTGGGAGATAGGAGTTACTGCGTTTTATTAGGGACACCTTAGGCTACAATTTTTTTTTTTTTTTTCCAATGTTTATTTAATATATATTTAGAACAAAAATTACAAACTCCAATAAACAAAAAGTATCTTGATATTTTTTTTTTTTTTTTTTTTATATACAAAGTCCCATTTTAAAGAGCACTCAAGTATAAGACGTATTTGGTAGTAAAGTTAGTTTTTCAGTTAATTAAATATTAGTATACATGTGTACATAAAAGTTTTGGTATCCAGGTTTAATGTAAGCAAAAAGATAATAAAAATCTTACTTTTATATTTGTAAAGATAAAATAAAAGGTCAAGGTTTAAAATTAAGGAATTATTATTGAGTTAGCCACCAATATTTATTAAGATTCAGATTAGATTTAATATTTTTATCATCCAAATAAATACTAGTGTCAAAACGACAGTTTTCAGATGTTAGTTCGTTACAACTTATAGCTTTTTCATTGGATCGTCTGCAAATGTGATAAAGTATGGGAATATCATCTTCGTTTTGAATAAAACCATTTTTATCAAGATATAGAAAAGCCTCGGGAGGGATGAAACCATTTTCGATTGTTCTTGAAATATATTACTCGTCAGCGTAGTAAGGAGCCAAAATTAAATTGTTCTCAATGATATTTGAGCTGTTTACAATGTGATTTCTTATAATATGAATAATAAAGTTATCAAATCTAGATATTTTGGCTTTTTCATAAAGGATTTTGTTTGAAATGTATTTTTTGTAGTTGCTACTTTTTGATCTGTACAATGAAGTACAACATCTGAGACATTTCCTTTCGAAAACACGAATCTTCTCCATATACGAGGGGCAAATATTAAACCAAATTTGGCAGCCATATGATAAAATTGGCCTAATCAAACTCTGATACATGATGATCTTAACCCTTGGTTGTATATATTTAGAAAAAAAAAATTTTTTTGTATACAAAAAATGCATTTCTAGCTTTTATAAGTTTCCGATTAATGTGGTTGTAAAAGTATAAAAATTTATCTAACTCTATTCCTAATAGCCTAACACTTTGTTTCACGGGAATGTTTATATTATCTGTGGATCTAATACCAAATGACTTCCAGTTTCTTCGAATATTACTGATACATCACACAACAGGTGGCCTAAAAAGAATACATTCACATTTGTCCAAATTGATCTTCCTTCATGTGCCAATCTACAGAATATTTTTCAATTATCAAAAATTTATTTTGCAAACCGTCATTAATTTTATCAACTGCATTGTCAGCATGATATATAGTTAGATCGTCTGCGAAGGCTATAACATTGTCCATTTTATCTAGTAAATCGAACAAGTATAAATTAAACAGTATAGGAGAATTAACAGTTCCCTGTTGTAATCCGTTGACAATGGTGAATTGTCCAGTACTAACTGATTGTTTTCCATAAATTGAGAAAGTTCTGTTATTTAGCATGTTATGTATAAGGATTACGAAATGAAATGGAAATTCATATTTGAGCAATTTAAAAATAAGGCTCCTGGCCTCCAAATATTGTCAAAAGCTTTTTCAAAGTCAACTAAGCAAGCGCCAGTATATAAAGATTTGTTAAGATTCCATTGAATATTTGAAACTAATAAATGAATTGCGTGTACTGTTGAATGCTTGTATTTAAAGCCAAATTCTCTTTCACCAACTAACTTATTTCTCTCGCAAAACTTGATTATAGTCATATTGATACATACTTCAAATACTTTGCTTATGTTTGGAAGCAAGCTTATTGCCCGTAAATTTTTTTGGATTTGATGCATCCTTATCTTTCTTGGGTAAAACTATCACTTTGGCTTGCTTCCAAGCACGGGGAAAGTAAGCATATTATTTAGCATGTTATTGAAAAGTAACCCATATTTGAATATTAAATTTTCGGTTAAATTACGCAATACAACGTTGGGGATATTATCAACTCCTGATGAAAATTTAGGTCTTAATTTTTTAAAAATTTGACAAAATTGTATTTTTTTGAACAAAAATGTTATTTAATTGAGTTTCGTTTAAGTCATCGGCTTTATTTGACTGTGAAAATGTTGTCAAGATTGAAAAATTGTATTCATATTGCATTTTTTCCTCCAAAAAATCATTGAAACGACTATCAACTTCCAGATGTACTGTATTATCAGGATCAATCTCCTTAAAAGAGTGAACCGATTCCAAAAACGAACCAAATATATTTAAGTTTTGCTCTTCCCCGTAAATCAAATAATTCTCACCTTCCTTTTCTAGAACTTTGGGGTCAATACCACCGTTTCTTAACAATCTTTCATCCTCTAGAGGAATTCTCATCATTCTTTACTAAAGTAAAGAATATGATGGAAATTTTTAATTTCTAAAAATCGTCAAAATAAGGGCATAAATCGTCACATCGTCAATATGATATTTTTGAAGCAAAAAATCGTTAAATCTGGCAGCTATGAAGGTAGGCTCAATTACATAGAACGTTGTGAATCGACAAATTCGAATTATCTACCACACTTTGTTCAACAGAATTGATATTTTCAGCAGGGCGTACATTACAATAATGCATAGGTTCGACCACATATGTAAAGCTAGTAGGCTCTTTAAATGTTTTTCATAATCTTGACAATTTCTTGTACAGTAAATTGATTAAGGCAACCATAATCACCTGGACTACTCGAAAGGCGATCACATTTGACTCACACTTTTGTATTTTAATAATTGTTAAAGTGTATGTAGGGTTTATATATATATGTTTACATACATACATAATTGGTCATTACAACCCTTTAGGATTACGACCTAGTTTCTCACACCACTCAGTTTAAAGTCGACTCCGAACGACAGATTTTTGAGAAACTTTTCATGGCAATTTTATTTACTCTCAGAGTTATTGCCAGAAATCTGCAGAGAAGAAGTCGCCAAAGAAATATTTCGTCATATTTCGTTTTGTTGGAGATGCCTAACCTGGGGTTTGAACCGAGACCTCACGTCTAATAAGCGAACACACAACCTACCAGACCACGGCTACATTCATATATGTACAACTATTGTGATAAAATACTGAAATCATTTTTATTTTGGTTTCACAATTTCAAATTGATTTCATAATAAAAAAAATCTCTAAGAAATAATGTCCATAAAATTTCCTTTTTATGTTTGATTTTATGGCCGCTGGTTTTTTAATAAATCACTGGAATTAATGAACAAAAATAAATAAATAAATAAATAAGTGAAAAAAAAAAATAATCAGTATGTACATTAATATCATGTTAACTATACAACTACAGGGTTGTTCAAGTTCAGGTTTCTTTTTGAAGAGAATTATAGGACGTCTATTATCATTGTAGTTCTCTTAAATGGTTTACTAATAAACAAAATTAATTTCAGTTGGAATTTGTAATTAAAAAAGCAAACTCGTACTTGAAAGATTGTGTATAAAAAATGAACATGCGAATTAAATGTCTTTGAGATACAATCAATCAGTTAATAAATCGCCGAAAATGTCCATAAATACACTTTTGTTTAGATCTTGATAAAAAAAAATACAAAATTTATTACAATTTCTTTATAAAATGAATTATTCTTCCTTTGGTTTTTTTCTTGAATTTGGAAATAAAAAATTGAAGATTTTTTATTGAACAGCAAATAAACACATATAAAGTTCAAAGCATTAGAAACATTTTCAATTGGACATGGCGGCTAAAGATCTTTAATTAAATTGTTTTTTTTATAGATATTTTTTGCCTGTTTCAATTTTTTATAATTTTCCAATGAAATAAAAACGCTTATTTTGAAATTGATTGAAGTATGCGATTAATAAATTTTGTTTCTGATTGAAATATACCCACACACTCACACACAGACACAAACGTGGTGAATATAGTTCAAAGTTCTTTTAATAGTTCGCCACCATAAACATCAATTAATTCCCGTTAAATTCGTAATGAAAATACAAATATTGACATCCGTCATTGGCGGAATTGTTGTATTAAATGGAAATTTTTTTTTTAATAGCGGCTATTTGCAATAAATTACAATGTTTAAATTAGCTTTTAATAAAAATTTAAAGGAATTTTTAAAATCATTTGTCTTCTTAACATTAAATTTAAATTACTCATCGATGTTCTCAATATTTTAAATCTATGATGAATGTTTTAAAAAATAAATTAAAAATTATAGAAGTCTAATTCTAAGGTAGTGTGTTAGTTTACTAGACAAGAGTTTGCCAGTTAAAACCTTAGCACAGTGGTTTCCCTTATATGGACAAGCGGTCAAAAATCAATATCTCCAAAACCAAAAAAGCTAGGGTCTTCAAAATTGGTCAGCCCAGGTAGCATGTCCTAAGAGCTTAAAGCATGCAAATTTTTAGAAAAAAATTTTAATAACTGTAGCCAAAGTAGCCATTTGATCTATGAAGGGTTAATTGGCTTATAGATTTGTTTTAAGAATTTTTGAAATAAAATACGAATAACTAGCAGATTGTACCCGGCGTTGCGCGGGTTATGTAGTTTAGTTTAGTTTAAAAAATTAAAAAAAAAATATTATTGGGTCATTTTTGCATTAAAAATAACAATAAATAAAAAACCGGTTTATCGGTTTCGAAAGCGGTTTTGAAACCGGTTTCTTAAAAAATGCAATTTTTCAAATTATTCGGAAATCGGTTTAACAAACAACACAGTTTTTTGAATACTCTAAGTCCTAAATATAAATGCACTCATTTTGCCCGTTTTTCGCCCCTTTCCCCCTTTTTGGACCCCTTTTGGTCGAACTTTATAAACAGAACACCTCCAATAGCTATTTGGGAAACTTAACTACGCTAAATCGTAAAAAAATACCTTTAAAACAGATAAAATACAGTATTTATGCATAAAGTACTAATTTTTGCCCATTTTTTCTCCCTTTGTTCCATTTTTTCCCCCTTTGGGTCAAAATTTTGAAAAGATTTATTGCCTATAACCTGCACCGACAAAAGCTCGATCAATATCCCAAATTTTAAGAAAATCGGTCCAGGCGTTTAGGCGTGATTGGCTATGCACTCAATTTGCCCGTTTTTCGCCCCTTTCCCCCTTTTTGGACCCCTTTTGGTTCAACTTTAGAAACGGAACACCTCCAATAGCTATTTTGGAAACTTAACCAAGCTAAATCGTAAAAAATTACCTATAAAACAGATAAAATACAGCATTTATGCATAAAAGTACTAATTTTTGCCCATTTTTTCTCCCTTTGTCCCATTTTTTCTCCCCTTTTGGTCAAAATTTTCAATTTTCAAGAAAATCGGTCCAGGCGTTAAGGCGTGATTGGCTAACAAACAAACAAACAGACTTACAGAAAGATTTATAATATATATTAGGATTAATTTTCTTCGATAATTTTTAGTCCAAAGTTTACCAATCCGCATACAAAGACTTTTTAAAACTTTTGTTAAATTGCTCAGGTCGAATTTTATTTTTTCAGCTTTCAATTTTTCCTCCAGAATTTGAAATATTTTTTTTTTCTTTCGAATGATAATTACCAGCTTTGGACCTCCAAATATCAAGCACATACATTCTAGAAAATTGTCACTGACAGAATAAACCTTCTATTTTAATTTCCATATTGATATTTTCAAAACGTATAACATTCTTTACTCATGTTTTTAAAAAGATATATAGGGTGATTTTTTAAGAGCTATAGGAAAATTTTTCAAAAAAAAAAAAACCCATAAAATTCAGAAAAATTCATGAAATCTTTATTTGAATCGATAGTACGGTCCATATAATTTAATGTTTGAAGATTATTTCAAGGAAATGTTAACCGCAACTGCGCCTCAAATGTTCCATCCGCTTAGTCCAATTTTGGCATACTCTTTCCAACATTTCGGCCGGTATCTCACGAATAAATGCTTCAATGTTGTCTTCCAATGCGTCAATTACAGCGGGCTTGTCTGTATAGACATGAGCTTTAACATAGCCCCACAAAAAATAGTCTAAAGGCGTTACGATTCGCAGCATCTTTGAAGAAGTACGGTCCAATGATGCCACCAGCCCATAAACCGCACCAAACTATGACTTTTTCTGGATGCATTGGTAGCCTTTGCAATGCTTCTGGCTGATCTTCACACCAAAATCGAAAATTCTGCTTATTTACGTATCCATTGAGAGAAAAATGAGCTTCGTCGCTGAACACAATTTTTCGATAAAGAAGTGGATCTTCGGCCAACTTTCCAAGAGATCATTTTGATAATAAAATTCAATGATTTGCAAGCGTTGTTCGTTTGTAAGACGATTCATGGTTAAATTATAGACCAAACTGAAGATGTTTGTCAGTGAAACAAAACACGAAACGTGCGTGAGCTGTTTAAACCAGTGTTGCCAAAAAGATAATAGCTAAAAAATCACCCTTTAGTACAAAACAAAATGCGTTTTTCTTTTTTATTATTTTTCGTAGGATGACTATGCAAATCACATCCATATGCGAAAATATGCAAAAATATTATTTAATTTCAAGAGGGATAAAAAATCTACAATTTGATGCATAATAAGTTGTGGGCAGATGAGGGCCAAATAACTAAAAGTCTACGTGAAAAATTAATTTTTAAGAAACGTGTGTTTTGAAAAGGTCAAAAAAGTATTCTTCAGGGATTTTTAATGGGCTTAAATTTTTGCAACTTTTATCATTTAATTTGGTAGAAAACAAGTTAAAATTTAATTTTTGTTGGGTTTTTGGAGACTTTTGCCACAATAACACGAAAATTTTTTTAATTAAACTTAAGTTTTTTTGTAGGACTATGCGACCACAATATATGCAATATAAACATACCTCCACTTTCAAATGATGCAAATATTAAATCTAGCAAAAAAAAACAACAAAATTTGTTAGATTCATAAAATTTAGAGTGTTGCCAATAAATTTAGTGCAATAAAGTTTAGAAAAAAAAAAAAAACTTTTTTTGATTTTTGGCCTATGGGGGAAACCAGTATGCTTAGCTCTGACAATCCGAAAAAGAAAGGAATAGAATAATAAAATAAAATAATTGCATGGCGTTAAACCATAGGCCCACCATTCATGGTTAAAATTAACGCACACAACGTGGGTTCATTTTTTTTTTGCTTTCTTGTATTGGTTTCGGTAATAGTTATTAAAATACATAAATACAGTCAACCCTCTTATAACGTGGTACTCTCAGAACAAGGTCTCCATATAATGCGGAGCTGAAATTGCGACAGCTTTCCTATAACGTGGTATTCTCAGAACGCGGAGTTGAAATTGCAACAGTCCTCCTATAACGTGGTATTCTTACAGCACGGTTTCCTTTCAATAACATCCCATATGTTCATTTCGCACAGCCTATGAATGACTCTAGTAACTAGATATTGTAAGAGGGTTTAATATCAGTTTTATTATCGACGCTTAAGCACAGCCGAGATATATAAGTATAAGCAACATGTTTATATAAACATGCCAGCTTATATGATAGGCGTCTACGACATCAGAGGTCTTTCACAGTACATACGTTTTGTTGGTGACCAAGTCTTTCTAAAAAAAATTTTCTGCAATACTCACGAATTAGCTTGGTTAAATCCGAGTTTCTTATAGCGCGGTTTCCATACAACGTTATAGGAGGGTTGACTGTATAGTTATTTAATACGTACAGCTTATTAGGCTATAGCGTCCGATCCTGGTGTTGGGGCTGCCAGTGGTGTTGTCGAGCCGGAACGCTTCGGAACGTCGTTCCGGTACTTCCTTTTTGGACAGGAACGCGTTCCGGAACGTTCGCTCCCCCCCGTCGTCAAATTTGGGACATGAGACCTAAAAAAAAAGACGCCGCCGCCAGGATTATCATGGAAAATCACCCCCGCCGTTAAATTTGGGACATAAGACCGCACAGAGCGGCCGCCTACCCATGATCGGCCCTGTCTATATAATTATATATACGCGTTCCGGTAAAAAAAAAATTGCACAACACCACTGGGGGCTGCCAACATTGCCGCCAGGCATGCAAAGTGCCAGGATTTATCCGTGCAAGTATTAAGGTTATACCGCCCATGGTTGGTCGTCAGAGCTTCGTCAGAGTAACAGGGGAGACCAAGCCCTTGAAGGACAGTGGGTGAGGTTGACTTTTGGAAAGGATTGACTGTGTGAAAAGGTACGCGTCTTTTGAACGCTTCACTTTGCCATTAGTCCCCCTGCGTAGAATCTTGCGTTTTTACTGGCCCTCCATAATATCCAATGCCCAACTCTGGTCAGATACAAACCAGCAACCAATTATGAGGGAAATAAGGAGACGCAAGTGGGGATGGCTTGGGCACACTCTTCGTAAGCCATTAGATGACATTACAAAGAAAGCCATATACTAGAACGCCCAGAGAAGCAGGCGCATAAGACGACCATCACACAACTGAAAGCGACAAATCACAACCGAACTATCCAAACTATGTCTTTAGTGGAATGAAGTCAAACATCGTGCTGATGATCGAGCTCATTGGAATCAACTTGTTGTGGCCCTATTCTCCCTAGAGAAGTAAAAGGAACATATGTATATATACACAACATGGGTGATATAAACAGCTAGGTTGTAAAGGCTTGTAATGGCCCATAAAAGTAAGTAAATAGGTAAGTAGGAAGTCGCCGTAGTCTAGTAGATAGTGTGTTGACTTATTAGATATAAGACCATGGTTCAAACCCCAGGTCAGACATCTCCAACAAAACGAAGTATGAATAAATATTTCTTAGGCGACTTCCTCTCAACAGATTTCTGGCAAAAAATCAGTGACTAAATAAAAAATGCCATGAAATTTTCTCAAAATCTTTGACTTTAAACTGTAGATCCCTCCACTCATATATAAAATTAACACACACAACATAAGTGGTGTGAGAAGCTAGGTCGTAAACCTGACTAAACCAGGGTTGTAAATGACCAATGTTGTATGTTTTGTATGTTAGTAGTAGTATGCTACTGACGCATTACACAGAGAAAACTGAACTTAATAAATACATAGTAAATTAGAACAAAGTTTATAAGATTTCTCTATGGTTTCTTTTTTTTCAAGAAGAGATTCTTACTATTTTTATAAGGAAAACCTTTTTGAAAAAATCAAGAAGAAAACTTAGGGATTTTACTAGATAGCCTTCTTGATTTTTTTCAAAAAGGTTTTCTTCTTGATTTTATTAGGCCCTCTTTTTGTTTTTTTTTTTTCAAAAAGATTTTCTTCTTAATTTTATAAGACTATCCCTATATCTTTTAAATAATACTTCTTTTTGGTTTTGCTTGATATTATTATAGATTTTTTATTGATATATTTACTTAGAAACTAATTTAATATGTTTGTTGATGTAATTCCAAAACTTAAAAGAATATTGCAGGTTTCATCACGGAGCTCCTAGGATTTAAAAATTGGGACAATATCTAAATTTTCTGTTAAACTTCTTTGATCGGTCATTACTCAAAATTTTATTTGTTTTTTATAACAATTCAAGGCATATTCATAGAAGGTAGGAGCATCTGTACAACAAGTACAACAATGCAAAAACAACAGGCATTTTGTTTTTGTTAAAGTGCCTGCGGAATGTCAAAAAAATTAACCCTCAAACCTCCATAGGAAATTAATAAAAGCAAATAAAAAAACTAAATAAATTTTATATATTGAAATTTCTTTTGATTTTTATGTCATGCTTAATTAAGCAATAGTGGGGCACCTATAAATTATAAAAAAAATATTCCATGCAGTCGATAACATTTCCACTTTATGTAAAGAACATGTTTTTATACGGCCATCGAGAAAAATGGCAGATGCAAACGTTATTTGTTATTGGTCATAGTTTTGGCACCTAGTTGGAGAGACCGAAATCTTTTTTTGGGTAATTCATCACTCTCATCTAAATAAATATAAATATAGTAAATCTAGGTTGTAGTTTAAAAGATATATGGATTTAGTGTTAAAGACTTAAATATTATTAATCATCTTGTAAAAATTTTAATAAAATTGGCTTTGAAATAGTAATCCTGAAGAATTTCTAGAGTGCGTATCGTTAAGGATACATCCGGTGCATATAAGGGTTTATAAATGCGAAAATGGTTATCGAAACAAAACACAAAGAAAAACAACAAAATTTTGACATTCAAAAACTCGTCAGCTGTTGAGACGATCCTACCTATTGAATATGCCTTGTAACAATTGTTTTTTTTTTTTTTTTTTTTGTTGAAATTAAAACAAAAATTTACTTTGTTTTTTTTAAAAAGGAATATATTTATTACTTTTTTCCACTTAAAAAAAATTATTAAGTAGCCTAATGAAATCTATAAGGAAAACCTTTTTGAAAGAATTAATTAGGTAGCCCAATGAAATTAATAAGAAATTCTTGTTTTATACAATTTAAAAGAAAACACAATAGAATCAATAAGTTTTTCTCTATGGATTGTATTTTTTGTGGCAAAAATGACGGAATTTGAGTAAAAAAAATGGTAAATAACAAGTTTTCTTCTTAAATGTATGTGTTTTACTTCTTGAAAAAATTAATAAGATTTATCACATAAAAATAATAAGAAATCTCTATGAAAAAATCTTCGTTTCTTTCTGCTGTAATACCCCTCACTCCAAAAACGTTTCGTAGAGAATACCTTCTAGATTTTATTAGGCAGTTTTCGCTACTGACGCAGCCCATTATTTAATTGGTGTTGTTACAGTAATTCTCGACCAGTAGATCTCCTTAAATATTTTAAATTCTTTAAAAAACGTTACATTTTCAGTTGCTTGTATAAGGACACAATGTATTCATTCAACATTAAAGAAATTGTTCTTCATTGAAACACTGGAAATTTTTTTTTTTTTCATCGCGTATTCTTTTTGCGTAAAATTTTTATTAAAAAACATTTTATTGTCGTTGGGTCTATAGGACGGCACTGAGTGAACATAAAATTTAATTATACCAAGAAAAACAGTATGACGCCTTTAAAATGTCAAGAAAAAATAAAACAAAACGGGTGGAAAAACTCTGTTTTCCTTTAATACACAACGGAACACTATTTCCGTGTGGAAAGAAAATACAAAACTACAGAAAACTTATTTGATTTTCGTTTAATACACAAAATAAAAAACCATTTCCAAGAGAATTAAATTAAATTTAAAGCCTTAATATTAGATATGGAGGTGAGGGAGGTAAAATACGTTCACGTAACACTTACCGCAGTTTATGTAAATTACCGGGTAATGGCTCAACTATCGCATAAAAAATATGTATCTTCGCCACATCTTAATAAGTCTCATAGGAGAATAGGAAGCATAGAAACCTAGCTTCTCACACCATCCATGTTGTGTGTGTAAATTTTATCCATAAGTGCCGCGACCTACAGCTTAAAGTCGACTGCGAATGACTGATTTTCGAGGAAATTTTTCATGGAAATTTTATTTTACTCTCAGAGCTTTTGCCAGAAGACTTCTGAGAGTAAGAAGCGGAAGAAATATTTTTTTCATACACCGCATCTAATAAGCCAACACACTACCTGCTGGACTACGGCGACTTCTTTTGTAATGTAATACTATGTTCAAACAAGCACTTTTAATGAGTTAATATTCGTTTATTTGAGTACATATTTTAAGTGTTCAGACACATAATATACGCCATATTTATTTGTCAGCTGGTTGTTTCAACAACATTGTTTTTTGTTATGTTGTTTTTTTTTTTTTTTTTGTTTGTAATTGTTGTCATTTGAGTTGTCAAATATCAATTGAAAGTGTTCGGAAAATTGTAATATGCTCACTGAACGTACGTATAACAATTGGCGTATTTATTGCACAATAATTAATTGAAACTTTATATGAAATATTGAGCTCACTAATGGCGTTTATTGCGATTTACGCAATAAAAATGCCTGTCTGAACATATTAATTGTAGATTGCAAATAAAGACTGACAAAAAAAAAAAAAAAAAAAAAATATGTTAGAGTTTTGATGGGGTAAACTAGGAAAATATTATTTTTTTCTTATTTTTTCAAGTTTGGTCATTCTTAATTGGAAGATTTAATTAAAAAATATGAAATAATTGGCAACATTCTCAAAGTCCATTATATTTTGAAGAGATTGACACTTCGTTTGATAAAATTGGACAAAAATTACAGTAGTTATTATCTAGTGTAATAAAAAAAATATAATATTTTAATATTCACATTGGAAACATTGCTAGCCTTAGAACAGTGTTGCAAAATTCATAATAAAACTTAACCCTTAATAATACACAAACAATAATCATTACAGATGTTTATAAAACCTTTACAGTCTCTTTAACACAATTATTACTCGCCACACCAGCCCACCCCACCCCACCTCTCAATAATAAAAACATAAATAAACATAACAAAAACAAAATCATTGTGTTAATAATGCAATTCAACACTATTTTCTTTATTGTTGCTATAGTTGTTGTTGGCTGTTGTGAGAAAATTTCTTTATGCTCAAAATAATTTGATTTATTGAGTAACAACATGATATCAAAATACATATCTCTAGAAAGCACAACAATAAAGTTGTTTACTTTACTTTATAAGGCAAAAGAACAACAACTGCTTAAGGAGTGAGTTGGTTGTTGCTGTTGCTGTTGCTATAAATAACAATAAGGAAATAAAAATAATAATGGAAAAGGAGAGGAGAGGAAAATCAAATGGTGACAATAATAAATAAATTTATTACAGCAAATATAAAATAAGGAAGTCAGCAAGAACAAGAATTACAAAGCGAGCGAAGTAGTGTTTGTAAACAAACTGTTAAGAAACATGGATTATAGTTTAGTGTTATAAAACGTTTTAAATAAATATCATAAGAATTGAAGTAATTTACCAAATAATGTTAAAAGAAATAAGGGATGATTTTTTAAGAGCTATAGGAAAATTTTTCAAAAAAAAAAAACACATAAAATTCAGAAAAATGCATGAAATCTTAATTTGAATCAATAGTACGGTCCATATAATTTAATGTTTGAAGATTATTTCATGCAAATGTTGACCGCGACTGCGCCTCAAATGGTCCATCCGCTTAGTCCAATTTTGGCATACTCTTTCCAACATTTCGGCCGGTATCTTACGAATAAATGCTTCAATGTTGTCTTCCAATGCGTCAATTGAAGCGGGCTTGTCTGTAGAGACATGAGCTTTAACATATCCCCACAAAAAATAGTCTAAAGGCGTTAAATCGTACGATCTAGGAGTCCAATTGACCGGTCCCGAACGTGAAATAAAATGTTCACCGAACTCGCCTCTCAATAAGTCCATTGTTACGCGTGCTGTGTGGCATGTGGCTACGTCTTGTTGAAACCACATGTCATGCAAGTCAAGCTCTTGCATTTTGGGCAAAAAAAAAGTTGAATATCATCTCACGGTAGCGCTCACCATTCACAGTTACGTTACGATTCGCACCATCTTTGAAGAAGTACGGTCCAATGATGCCAAATTCAATGATTTGCAGGCGTTGTTCGTTTGTAAGACGATTCATGGTTAAATTTTAGACCAAACTGAAGATGTTTGACAGTGAAACAAAACACGAAACGTGCGTGTGCTGTTTAAACCAGTGTTGCCAAAAAGATAATAGCTAAAAAATCACCCTTTACAATTTTGAATCCTAGTGTGACTGTACATACAAAGGTAAAGCCGTATGTTATAATAATTTTCATCTTTATGGTACCACAATCCTAAAGCAGAGAGTTAAGCTGCATTTTAAACATCAGGTCAAAATGTAACTGGTGTTGCTGTGGCAGCTAAGAGTGTTTTTACAACACAATGGTAATCAAAGAAGCACCTCCTCTATGGTGCTGTGGAGAAGATCCGCTCAACAGATTTTACAAAGTTTATGTTCAGCAAGGAAACAGTGTCACTGTATAGCTGCGTTATAGCGTTTTATTGGCCTTAAAAGTAACTCGAGTCTACCTACCATTTCAAAGCTTTATATTTTTGAAATTGAAAATTCTTCCATATTCCTTGAGTTTTGTTTTCCTATTCCTTTACTTTGTTGTTTTAAAAACTGTTTTAAAATGGAAATTGTATGTCGGAACCACCTTATACGTTGTATAAACTAAAGATTTTCTTTAAAAATGACTTTATATATCACAATATTAGAAGACACACTTCATTCATTCATAAAAGGGCTTCCATACATACATATGTATGTACATACATACAGTGAGCATCAAAAGAATCTATACACTATGGATAAAATTCTAACAATCATCAAACTCAACTTTTACCACTTAAGGAGAGTGCCTGAAAAAAAGTTCACAATACAGTGCACTCGGGAAAACGTTAACACTCGTTTACGTCAACATCCCAAAACGTCAACCCTTAATTTTTTACATTGTCTACTCTAAAACGTCAACCAAATCACAAAGCTCTAAAACGTCAACTTTAAATAAAAGAAAATTTTGAATTTAGCAACAATTAAAATACACAGATTTGTACACACACACATTTATTTTATGAAATTAGTTCAGAAATTCGGGATTCCCCTTATAAGTAAGTAGAGTACAAAAGAAATCTGTTTAGGTCTACAGGGTAATGTTTCTAATTCGTGTGAAATTGAGGAGTTAGAAGCGACCGATGATGATGACAACGTTTTTGATACAAGTACAAATGTGCAGACAATAAAACCAAACGAAGCTGTCGAAATATTTAACCGGGCTTTGGATTAGGCTCAATGCAAGAATGTTGAGCAAAATGACTTAAATGTATTAAGACGTTTCACAGAGGGGCATTTTGTCGGAAAACCTGGCCAAAATTAATAAAAGTGTTTTATGAGTAAATGGCTGGAATTTTTTGATGGTGTTAGTGATAATTAGGCCCAAGGATGAACCAACTGATTTTGGTTCAAATTGGTCCGTGATTTCGCCTAGACCCCATACAAATTCCCCTCGAAATTGCACTTATTTACACATAATTATGGTAATTATGCAACAATCATGATAAAATTTAGCAAGAATCAGTTCTGTGTACTAAGAAATCATGGTGTAAAGTTTGGTGCAAATCGGATCATATTTGACCATAGTCCCCATATAAAGTCCCCTTTAGAAATTCACGTTTACGCTTATAAATGGCTTCAAAACAGCGGTATCGTGTTGAAATTCGGTATGAACGTGTATTTTGTAAATCTAAATCATATTAACAAATTTTGTTATGGTCGGTCCATAATTGCCCCTAGGTCCAAAATAGAGCCCCTTAAGAAAATATGTTTAGCATATAATTTAATTTCCTTCACTTTCCTGACTTTGACATCGTCTCAAATCTACAAATCTCAACTTAAAGTCGTGAAAATTCACTATATAATGCAGAATTTTGTTGTCTATCGAACTGTATACTCAGTTTCTTAAATTTCTTTAAATTCATTTTTGCCTTTTTGGCCAGGTTTTCAGGCAAAATGCCCCTCTGTGCGTTTGCGAGAGAAAGCTCTCTTCCAAGTATTAGAAAGGAAAAAACAACAGAAAAATATTCTTTTTTATGTTTGATTTTAGTTTATAGTCAATAAAACCGTTTTAAAGCACACTATCAATATGTTTTTTGTTAAAAATTTTTTGCGTTCATAAACGTCAACAATTTGTTAAACGTCAACAAACGCGGTTTTAATTAGTTGACGTTTTCCCGAGTGCACTGTATTTCGAATTTTTTTTTTTTTTTTTTTTTTGTTTCAATTTTAAAAATTGGCAATGAAAAAAATTTAAAATTAATATAATGGTAATTTTAATGTACAGTTTCTTTTGACGCTCAGTGTACGTATTTGCTATCAAGTATTTCCACTATTTGCCTTAACTAACGTACACCATTATACATAGAAAATATGGCCCTTTTTTTAAGGTGCAAAAAAAGGTCTAAAAGCTTTCATTATTAAAGGCTAAATTATGCATTTCAAAACATATGTACTGTAGGTATGTACGATATTCTTAAGGGCGTATAAATGCAAATTGTCTCATAAAATTTTATGGATTCCTTTGTCATATTTTATCCTTTTTACGAATTGGTTGGCTTTTTTGGATTTCATTTTTTATGGGCCAGCTTTGATTTGTTTGATATGTATGTACATATGTAATAAGAAAATAACGGAAAATACTTTTTATATAAATTATTAAAAGGCTTTAATTTTTTTATTGCCGTTTTTTTTTTTATTTTTATATTTTACCACGAAAACCTTTGTTTTAGAGAAACAATAAAAGATTTTATGGCTACGAATTTAAATGGATTTTTTATCGAATAATTTGTAGCAGTTAAGGAAGGATAAAAAAGCCACAAAAAATATTGAAAAAATTTTAAAATATTGGAATACTTGAGGGTGAAATTTCTTGTTAGCAGACAATAACGCTCAATGAGAAATAGAGACATAAAAACCTAATAATGAGTACTATCATCAATTGAATAGGGATACATAGATATACAGTCAACACATTTTAAATTGAACTGCAACTTTAAATTGAACCGCAAGACAAAATTATTGTAAGAATGAAATGGTAGATAATTTTATGGCATTTATTTTTTTTTGATAATGATATCCAGCATATGTTCGCCACGGCTACGAGTTACATGCTCCATTCAATCAGTCCAATGTGAATATGGGCTTTCAATGTTTCTAAGTTTGATAGTTTGCCAACATAACCCATAACCTAGCCTAATAAGTAATAATGCAAAGGCATTAAATCGCACGAACAAAGAGGGCCTGTGACCAGAAGCACTACGGGAAAAAAATTTGTGGCCAAATTGATTTTGCAAAAAATCGAATGTTAAACGCACTATATGACATTGCATAACGAAATGTATTTTTTTTTTTTTTTTTTATGAAACCAGCACTCAGGGGATGGCCCCTACTCATGCAGTGCATTGTGCAGGTTTTTTAGGAAAGGTGGAAAGGGGGAAGATGCGAACGGCAAGGAAACTGACTATAAAATGGCCAGTGCTATACCTTCACCATTAGACAGTCTACAGGCAATCGTCCCCAAGAAGCCCTCAGTTTCTCACACCACTTATGTTGTGTGTGTTAATTTTATACATAAGTGGCGGGACCTACAGTTTAAAGTCGACTCCGAACGACAGATTTTTTGAGAAACTGAGAAGAAATCGCCGAAAAAATACTTTTTGTATTTTTTTTATTTTTATTTTTTGATGTCTGGCCTGGGACTCGAACCCTGGCTTTTACGTCTAATAAGTCAGCACACTACCTACTAGACCACGGCGACCCCGTTGTATTTAATGTTTAGCTGATTAATTTTTGGAAATAAAAATTCAATCAGTCTAAATCGTTGGCGCTCGTCATTCACCGTAACGGCAGATCCTTGATCATTTAAAAAAAAAAAAAAAATAATAATAATAAGGACTGAAGATGTAGCCTACACGCTGGGTAAATACAGGGTGTCTGATATGTATTGCAACCAACTTCAGGTTGTTATCATTTGTAAACCGCTCGTCTGACAGCTGACAGATTTATTCCAGTGACAGTTCATTTTATTATTTACAAGCTTACAAAAGCATTTTGATCTATTGCATTCAGAAAAAAAGTTACTCGTGATGGAATTCAAGCATGATAGTGTAATTGCATTATATTTGGCTGGAAAACCACAGGTGGCTATCGTTAGAGCCCTCCAGCATTTAAATGTGAATAAATCTTTTGTTTCTCGTACCATTGCTCGTTACCGTGATACTGGCAGTGTTGCATCGCGTCCAAAAAGTGGACGAAAAAAAGCGGTAACAACGCCAGAAATGATCCGAAAAGTGAAGGCCAGATTTGATCGAAATCCACGCCGCAGTGGTAGAAAAATTACTCGTGAGCTGAACATATCGCGAGAACGGATGCAACACATATTGAAAAATGAGCTTGGACTAAAGCCATTGAAGTTCCAAAAAGTGCAAGAGCTCAATGATGGACAAAAAAAACTTAGACTGGAAAGAGCCAAGGAGTTACTTCGCTTGCACGAAAGTGGCCAGTTACCGAATTTGGTTTTCTCCGATGAGAAGTCATTCCAAATTGAGCAGTTTGTGAACAAACAAAATGATCGGGTTTACTTGCCAAAGAGGTCAGCTGAAAATTTACACCTGCGATTGGCCACCAGAACTCAAGCGCCGCCGATGGTAATGGTGTGGGCCGCCGTAACGGCCGATGGTCGCTCCCCGCTCGTATTCATCGACCGTGGGGTCAAAATAAATGCCGAATATTATCGGAAAAATATCTTAAAGACAGTATTGAAGCCCTGGGCAGACAAACATTTCGGCCGCAGACCATGGACATTCCAACAGGACTCAGCACCACCGCACTCAGCACGCGTCAACCAAGAATGGCTTAAAAAGGAGGTCCCTCGCTTCATTTCTACTGCACAATGGCCACCAAAATCTCCGGATCTCAATCCGTTGTACTTTTGCGCCTAGGGCATTTTGGAGAGTAAGGTTCTCACTAAAAAATACCAAAGTGTCGATCATCTCAAGACGGCGCTTCGCCGGGAATGGGCCAAAATACCGCAGAACCACTTTCGTGCAGCCTGTGATGGCTTTGTCGGCCGTTTGAAGGCCATAATTCGTACCAAAGGTGGCCAATTCGAACAAATCTAAACTGATTCTAAAATTTGATGTTATTTCCAACATTTTTTGCTTTTGAATAATAAAATTAGAAAAAAATTTAAAAAATATAGCGCTTTACTTTGTTGCATTATATATCAGCCACCCTGTAGTGCATTGTTACCGGTATAAGGATAGTCTTCGCAACTTGCTATTTGACGTAGCTAGACCAGAAATGAGCTTCGTCAGTGAACTTAATGAACTCTGATAAAAATGTTCATCTTCGACCAGTTTCAAGTGAGCTGAATTAGCAAAAATACATCACAAACAATAACCGTTTGTCGTCAATTCTTGTAAGAGCTATAGCTTTTAAAAATACGTAAGTCAAGCTTCTTACGTAAAATTTTACACATAGTCAAAGGGCAAAGACTAACAACTTCAGAACGACCACTAATTGACATTTCTGCGTCTTCCCCAAGACTTCATCCATAAAGCAGTGATAAACCCAAACCCTTTGGCTTGTTGATAGTTTTGAATAAAGGAGAGTAAAATTAGTGCGAAAATTGTCAATAACCGTACGATTTGGTTGCCTATTAGAACGATTAATTTGGCCATAAAATGGACAAAGTGTTCTTCGAATATCGCTAACAAATTTATTTTTTCAAAGTAAATTTCCACAACTTATGAAGCGTTGTACTGCTGTTAAATGATTCACATTAACTTGCGAAACCTTACTGAACAGAAAGTATATCAACACAGTTTGAAATTTTCAACTGACCGAAGCATACCTATAGATAACGATATTTCTCATACTCAACTAAGAAAAATTCACGATATTACAGGTGACATCTTGCAATATAAGGCTTACATTAGAGGTTTGCCCACTAAGGGTAGCTCATGGGAAGACCTTCAAGCAAAGCCACCGTTGCAGACATCATAATGCGGTATAAAAAAGGTCTTACGAAACTCGACCTAAACAAATCGTCTGAATCGGATGATATTCCAGTTCACACCTCCTACTTGTTTAGATAGTTCATATTGTTACGATTTTACCTTTTAAAAACGTTTGAAATATGAGTTCGTAGATTGTAAATAAATATAAAAATAAATTTATGTTTAGTTTTAAATAAATCCTGTATTGTTCGCACACGGAATGCCACTGTTCCCAACTTGATGTAAACAACAACAATTGTTTTATTGGTTATTCTTCTTTACACTCTTCCGCGTACACACTAACAATTGTTCGATAGACCTTTACAACGGAGATCTTCAAACCACGATTATTCTCTTCACACGGAATGGGTCTTCACACAAGACTGACTGTATTCTTTCTGATCCCGTTGCCTGCTTCTGTCTTGCCTTTTATATCGCTGGGTAAACAGTCTGATGAGTCCTCTGGAAGGAGAATGACGCGAGATCTCTATAAATGTAAACATGTTGTTTACGTTATTGTTGTTTGTGTATTTTGTTTACGTTTGTCCTTGCAGTGTTGTTGTTGCCTGTTTGTTTACTTGTTTATCCCTTGTTTTATACTGATGTTGTTGCTATATTTTTGTTAATTCGTTGATCATGTAAACAAGTCCATTCATACATACATAATTGGTCATTACAACCCTTCAGTCAGGATTATTGACCTAGTTTCTCACACCACTTATGTTGTGTGTGTTAATTTTATACATAAGTGGTGGGACCTACAGTTTAAAGTCGACTCCGAACGACAGATTGTTTGAGAAACAATTTTTTTTTTTTTTTCATGGCAATTTTATTTACTCTCAGAGATTTTGCCAGAAATCTGCTGAGAGGAAATCGCCGAAGAAATACTTTTTGTATTTTGGTTTTGATGTCTGACCTGGGGCTGGAACCCTGGCTTTACGTCTAATAAGCCAACACACTACCTACTAGACTAAAGCGACAACAAGTCCATTGTTTTTGTAGCTTTTGTTTATCATTTTTATGTTGAACGACAACAGCATTTCCATTTTCTTGACAGTATCATAAATATTGTTTACGTCGATGTCATGCAGTTCTTTTGTCAGATATTTCTCCCAGCAAGAGATTTGTGCACAGTGATCAAACATTTCGTAATGGTGAAGGTAATAAAGGGAGATCGCCAATGTTTTCTCCTCCTCCTAACCGTATTGTAAATTATTCGAGACTAAATTTTCTTGTCGAGTATCTTTGTACTTTTAAGACATGTAGGCAATAAAGACAAAGCGCCGATGTTTTGTGCTCCTCTTAACCGATTCTTAAATTACTTGGGAGTAAATTTACTTGTCGGATGTATTTGTACTTTCAAGACATTCAAGGTTTATGTAGCCAATTAGCCATTTGAAGTTGTGGTTAGACTTTCTCTGTGTCAGTCCCATCCGCCTGTAAGGTTTACAATGAACGGTAAATTGTTAAACAAAGCTTTTCGACTTCAATAGACTTCCTTATCCTCTTTGTAGTGTAATAATAGACGAATAAATCGAAGTCTCGGGCAGGTGCACTACTCTTGAACTTAATGTCCGTCTATGACATAAGGATTATAACAGTTAAACACATCGAGCTGGATGTCTTAACTCACCAAAGTGCTCTTAACCCTTATCCTGTACTTCAAAAATAAAACGCATATGACATTAGTGGGTCAAATTTGCCCAATACAAAAAATTATAATATTTATTCTGTTTTTTATTTTTTTTTTACATTCATTACATACAATATTGGTATCAGAATGCTTTTTGCAAATAAATTTTTGACATTCGGAACATTTATTTGCATATTTGGTGCTGTTAGAACGATTTGGACAAAAGTAACAACTTCCCCTTTCGAAATTTTTTGTTTGCGGGACTTCAGCAGAATCCTCTTAAAGGCTTTTAACGACTGCGTTAGCAGGACTACTTTGTAGCATGTTCGGTCTACGAGATATTTCTCCGCTTATAAGATCCATGCCTAAGTCTTCCAAGAATATCTAGTATACACCTGTAAGGACCGTGCATAATTTGTTTCTACATCACACAACACCCAAATTTTTATACCATATTTTCCTGGTTTTGATGGTATGTATTGCATCATCCACGATACGCTACGATACGTGCTCATCCACTGTCACACTCGCCAGGTTCCAATAATCTCTAATGGGAGCAATTTTGTCACGGAATCGCTTTTCGCTCTTGTCTGTCTTTTTATCAAACCGTATCACTCGAGATATATTTTGAAATCGGCGAAAACTCTTGGTGGTGAATAGCGGTCTGCTTTACGGTCGTCCCATAGAGATTCTTCACCATGAAATCTAAATACATCCGCTAACAAAAGTAGCCCGAAATATGCTTCAATTGTTCTGCCGTCTACAGCAATCCAATTATTTCCAAATACAGATTTACCTAAGTGAATCGATTGAATAACTTTTACTCTTATATAGTACATATGTAAGTCACCTTATAAATTATCAACTAATAAATCATCAACTAATTTCATAATATCACTGGGCAGAAATAACAGAAAAAAGATTTTATACTATCAGCTTTTGAAATAGCATAACGCATTGACCAGGAGTCAATTTATTATATGTCCTGTTTAGAAAATCTTCCAATTTTGATTATTGTTGATGTTTCTGACCATAAATGTTTCCCATTTTTGGACGGATACATTAAAACTTTATCCGTAGTTTGATCGAGAATTTCGGAAATGTCCATGCTAGCGCCTGATAAAGAGTTGGGGTCATAGTCAGAAGCAAGTTCAGAAACTAGATCGTTTTCATCTTCACTTGATATGTCCTGGGGGCTTTCAGTGCCTGAATATGATTGCATAAGAAAAGTTCCTAACTCTTCTGGTTCCATTGTTCCAAAATAAGTAAAGCTTTTGTCACTTGTATTCAATTCAAAAACACAAACGAATGAAATATTTACACTACTTATTCTCTTTTTTCGGTTTTGTTGCAGTTCGTAATATCGTTATAAAAAACAAAAAAACTTGTGTGTTATTATCAAGTAGCTGCGCTTTTACTTATTTTTTTGGTTTGTTACTAGTTATAATGTTGGCGCACAAAATTGTTATTAAGCTCGTAACACATGCGTAAATTGATTTTGTTGCATTGGGCAATTTTGACCCAAAAGTACCATTTGCGTAAGTTTTTTTACATACGCTTTGTGAAACGATCTACAAAAATTATATTTTAAGTTTTAATAGTATTCACTAAAATAATAATTGTACAAAAGTTTCAAAAAAATCCGCTTAGTATTTAAAGAATAAATGAGCAATAAAAACTGTTTGGGCAATTTTGACCCATTAATACAGGATAAGGGTTAAGATACTAATAAGAGGGAAATGATAAAAAAAACTTGGTGTTAAAGTATTTGGCAATCAAAGAATAGCGTCCAATTAATAACGTATGACAGTGCTGCACAGTTTAATGTTGGCTTTAAAAGTGCTTTAGAATATACAATAAAAACAAGATGTACCACTTGATGTATCAAAATAAATTTGGACATTAAGTCTTCCTATCAAGGACTTTAAGGACATTTACGACTTCGTAATTGCCATGAGATCATGCTGATATGGTTCTAAGCTCAAGATAGTACAATGGGATTCAATGAGATCCGTCAAGATGCTTATACTGATTAAATCGTTAAATATTTTATTATTCTGTATGCCTTTGAAGACTTACTAACGCAATTTCTTTTAACAATTGAGAACGTAATAAATCTTTTATAGCCTTACATTTGAATTCTTATTTTTAATTTTGATAAGAATTACTTGGAATTGTTTTCTTAATAAAAAAAAAAGACAAAAATAAATGAAACAAAACAACATTAAACAATGGAATCCGCAAACGACAAAGACATTTTTTAAAAGCAATTCTTGGTAAAGAAAAAAGAAAAGAAACTAAGATTTTTCTTTTTCTTAATTCCTTCTTTGCTTTAAAAAAAAAAGCAACAAATAAAAACAACAATAAAATGTATATATGTATGCCACTCACAAAATGAAAAAAACAATAACAATTGCTGTATAAAGATGGGAAAATAAAATTTTCCGACAAAGACAACATCAGACAAAAATTATATTGCGCGTACGGCAACAACAACAACAAAGTATCAGATAACAACAGATAGTTAAGACAGAGAGTATGAGAGGTGAAAAACTTTTAAACGAAATAAAAAACAAAAACAACTGTTGCCATTTCCGTTTCCCCTGCTAAAGAAGTGAGAAAAATATGAGTATAAAAACGCAGGAAGTCAAAGTGGAAATGGATATGGGCAATTTCGTGTCAAGTGACCCAATTTTTAAAATCGATGTCCTTGAAGGAAATTTTATAAGCTTTCTTTTAAGCAAAAAAAAACAAAAAGGGCCCAAATTGAAAAAAAATTAAAAAAAAAAAATTAATTTTTAAAAAAAATAAAAAAAATTTTTTTTTAAAAATTAAAAAAATTATATTTGGAAAGATTGAAGAAATAGCTATCTAATATCCTTTGGAAAATTTTTGCTAGGACCAATAGGTGAAAAGTTACACACATTTAAAAAAAACCCTGTATGACCAAAATGTCCAACTTTGACCCCCTCTAACTCCGGCAGTTCTGGACTGATAGAGCTGAAAATTTGTGTCTGGCCAACTATCCAACAGTACTAACCTTGGTGCAAATTTCATCCAAATCGGAAGACATCGATTTTAAAAATTGGGTCACTTGACACGAAATTGCCCATATATATTTACTATAAAAATATGTGTTGGTATGACAAGCCCAGAGTATTATAGGAATGGTTGCCTAATTGCAAGAGGAGTTGATGCTACAGATTGAAGCAATCATGAAAGGAGTTCAAATTAAATTCAAAGTTATCACAACATCAATGTCTGTTTACTACTCCTTTTTTTATTGTTTTTCTTAAAGGTCTTCTCATTAAGCGCTTCCTGAAATCGCCGTAGTCTAGTAGATACTGTATTGGCTTATTAGTTGTAAGGTCACGATTCATACCCCAGGTCAGACATCTTCAACGAAACGAAAATGACGAATTGTTTTTATTGAAATTGAGTTTGACCAAATAAACAGACGCTTCTGAATAATGAACATCGGATAAAAATGTTCTCATCTATGCAGAGAAATCCTCAGACCGGCTTTGGTCAAGTAGCACTGCTTTTATTATCTCTAAAGATGACTGGAATACTTTATAAATTGGAATCCGTACAGCAATTTAAACATAAATAGCTAGATTTCGAATAAAAGCGTGTGTAATGCTATGCGCCAACTGTCATGGCATATCAAATAATGATTGTCGAGTTTTATAACAATTTTCTCAAATATGTTGTGTAGCATAAGCCGGGGGGATATTGTACTGGTAAAGGGCGAGTTCAACAATCCATATCGGTCACAATAGTACGGTAAGTACGGTTTGGCTTGAATCAAGTACAAAAGAGTTGAATCAAGCCCGAATTAGCCAAGTACAAAAGTGTTGATTTTAGCGCGATTTAAGCCTTTTTGGGATCAAAGTGATCTCATCATGTATTTGGTTTAAGCATATTTTTTCTTGATTTAAGATCGAATTCGTACTTGATTCAAGAGAATCAGAAGTTGAAGTAATCCTTAAGCGCACTTGTTTCAAGAATTATAAAGTTGATTTAGGCTAGATTAACTTATAAATGGGATCGAATTGAGGCAAATCGTACTTTATTCGAGCACAATGAACTTGATTTAAGCCCTAAATTATACTTGATTTAAACCTAAATTTATCCAAAAACGAGCTTGTTTCAAGAATTTTGAACTTGATTTAAGCTCGAACTCGTACTTGATTTAATCCTAAAATCGATTGATTTGAAAAAAATGCAAGTCATCTACACAAAAAAATGCAAGTCATCGACCGGAATAATCCAAGTCATCTACCAAAGAAATGCAACTTGCGAAAAATACGACATTTTGTTGGATATATATTGTATAAAACACATGAACTAAATGAGAATTATTAAAATTTTTACTTTTGAACTTAAAACCCACAATTCCATAACTCAAATAACAAATAAGTCAAAATTACACTTTTTTAAATAGATTTGAGCTTTTTAGTGTTGATTTTAGTAATATAAGGTTTAGTTTTTCACATCAATCCCGTTTTTTGCTTGTTTTAAGCAAACAATAGCCAAAACGGGCTTAATTTTTCAAGCACGTTTTTTGGCTTAAATTGAGAATAGAAAAATTGATTTTAGCACGCCGTTTTTCTTTCTGTGTACCAACACAAAGAGTACCATTAAGCGTTCACATCAGAGATCAGCAATGAATCGTTTTTCCGCTACTCATAAGCACTCATTCAATTTTGAGTATGAGTGAATCAACAGAATTGAAATTCAACTACTCTGATTCATTCGTACTCGCTACAGCATTGATTTATAAGTATAGGTTACAATGAGTATGACGTACAACGTTGACATCAAACTAACAACATTCGAAATATGTTTGATTCATACGCCTACTCATTCTGATTCATAAATTTAGAAAAATACTTATAATACTTATAAGTGATTCGAGTGGCTCGAATCATTCATCAAAATTTACAGCCTTTGTTATTGTTGCATATACAAACAAAGAAGAAAGGAAAGACAAAGACAACAAGCAAAGCATACATACAATCTTCTTGTGAGTATAATAGTGTTCGTACGCAAATCATACTTATTTTGTGCTTCGTGTAAATGTTAAGTAGAGACGAATCGAAGTCAATAACATCATGCGTATTGTTAAGTATGAATACGACGAGTACTTCCAACTTTGAGTATGAGTAGTATGAGTATCATATTAAAATAAGTATGAATGCGTATAAGTCTCAGAAATAATAAGTATGACTCGAATCTACTCATCGTTTTGAATACTCGTTGCTGATCTCTGGTTCACATACAGTAAGACCCCGCTTAACGCTGCTCCGCTTGATGCTGTTTCAGTATTACGCGGTAGTATTAGAATTCCTCTAAATTCATACACTGTATGGTTACTTGTTGTATATGTGTGCAAATGAAACGGCCATGCAGCAACCAAAAGAGGTCAACTATATAGCGACGGTGTATACTATGTATCGTTTTCAATGCTCTTTTGTTAGTCTGTCCAGAATAAAGATTCCAATTGTATTTTATATGTACGTTTTAAGTTGCCTTGTTTAACGCTGTTTCGTTTAGCGCTGGAACTAATTCCCCGCGTTAAGCGAGGTCTTACTGTATTAGGGAGAAAATCCAAGCATAAAGAATTATTCACGGAGATATATTAAATGGAGACATAAGCTCACCTTATGAGCATTATTTTCTGTAATTCCACCTTAACCTAGTTGGTCTAGTAGATAGTGTGTTGGGCTATTAGACGTAAGGCCTTGGTTCAAACTCCAACAAAACGTAATTTGAATATTTCATCAGCGGCTTCCTCTTAGCAGATTTCTGGTAAAAACTCTGAGAGTAAATAAAAATTGCCATGAAAAGTTTCTCAAAAATCTATCGTTCGTCAGTCGATTTTGAACTGTAGGTGCCACCACTCATGTGTAAAACTAACACACACACAACATATGTAAGTGGTGTGAGCAGCTAGGTAGTAATCCCGACTAAAGTGTTGTAATAACGAATTATGTATGTATGCAGTGTTCGAAAAAATACTGTACACTAACCATTGTGTACGTAACTGATAAAATACTTTTAACTTTCATTTAAATGTTTGTGAACTCGTACGCAAACACATTACGTACACAACATGTACACAACAAATGAACGCATAACATACTGAACAGAGTTCAGAAACACTATTTTTTAGTGTTTGTGTACAAAGTACACTAAAAAGATTAGTACACAACGAAAAAATTGGGTTTTAGTGAACTTTTTTCAGTACACTAACATTTTTAGTGTACGCGAGAGTTTATGTTCTCATTCAGTAAGAGTAAGAGAAAGAGAGAGAGAAAAATGGCCAGTTTTTATTTGTATTCTTAAGCGAAATATGTCTATTATTCCTAAAGAATAATAAATGGCATCAAAAACCACAACGCGATCTCTAAAAATACTGAATGAACTCTCGCGTACACTAAAAATGTTAGTGTACTCAAAAAAAGTTTACTAAAACACAATTTTTTTCGTTGTGTACTGATCTTTTTAGTGTACTTTGTACACAAACACTAAAAAATAGTGTTTCTGAACTCTGTTCAGTACGTTATGTTAGAGTTTCCGTACATGTTCACAAACATTAAAATGAAACGAAAAGTTTTGCTCTCGTTGTAGTGAATGTGTTTGTGTTCTTTACTCACGATATTCAGTACAGTATATAAACGTTGCGTACTTTAGAGTATTTTTTCGAACACTGATGTATGTGAGATATCATCGAAATGTTTTATTCGCCATTATGTGCAAAATATAACGTCTTTTAAATATCCTTTAGTAAACAGCTTGTGGCTAGTACTGTAACTAGGAAAAAATGATCACTAATAGTACAGAGGTTACAGTATAACAGTCTTTAAAAAATATTTCATTCCATTATCTTTAAACAAACACACAAATCAGGCAAATTTTGAAAATACTATGTACATATACATACATATATAGGTATGGATATTGGTATATATGTACATATGTATGTATATAGCAAAACAAGTCTGTGTCACTAGCTGAGACTGATAAAATTATGAGCCAATGCTTATAAAACATCCACCAGCCGAAAACTTTTCACTTTTTTTTTTAATAACTTCTCCTTGTTAAGAAATTTATTTAAACTTTTATGAGCCGAAGCAGTCGTCTGTTCATTTTTTTATGTTCTTATATTTATTTTTTTCTGAAACAACAAAGTTTAAATAACAATTTCATTGTTTAACACACAATTTGTTTTTTAAATGGAGTTTTTTTTAACTTTCTTTGTGTATAAATGTTCTGATTTCCATTTATTAAGGACATCAGGCCTTGATTTAAAAGGACACAATATAGGGGCGCGGGGGTCAGGTGGCTGATTTTAAGCACTTTATTATAAAAGCCAAATATTGTGTAGGCATGTTACGTTTAATAAAGTGTGGTTTTTAATTTTCATAATTTACACAGTGCTACAAAAAAACCAGAAAGTGTGCAGCACATATGAACTGTTTTTATAGAGAACTTCTTTATTGTATTGGGCCAAATCAGTCTGAACACGTCTAAAGGCATGTTCAAAGATTATACCATACATAAGCGGTCATTGTACATGAAAAAGATTTTGAAGTCTCAGTCTCAGACGTGCAGACTGTTTCTATAAGTTCTAATAATACGACCTACTCATCACAGAATCCAAACATTCAGTTTGAAATGCTTCCTAATTTGTTCCTTATTTCTACAATGTTTAATCAGAAGACCGAATGCTATCATATTCAAACTACTTCTGAATAATCTTCTGAAATATGCAACTCTATTCCCTCTATAATTGCATATCATATAGCCAAAAAAAAAAACTGCAAATCATCGACTACAAAAAATGCCAGTCAGCGACAAAAAACTGCCACAAAAAATGCAAATCATCTAGTACAAAAAATAATTCGTCCTACTCAGCCCTTGGTAGGTTGAGGTTGAGGACCCTTGGCAGAGCCTTCTTTGAGAGCTTGAGTTCTGTGTCGAGAGCCGACATCAAGGCTCTCCACAGATTCATTAGCAGTTTGAGCTGGTTGAGAGGTGCTAGGGCTTCATAAGTGTAGTCGCGCGCTCAACCCTTGTTTGTGTCTGTTTCTTTCTGTGTGATTCCCATCCTCCCCTTACCCTTATGCCCTCCTTTCATCCTATTCCCTCTATTTCCTTCCCTCTCCAAGGACGTTGTACAATGGGTCAATTTCGACCTCCGGGTATTGTACTTGTCTTAACGGACAAGTACACGTCCTCTAACCTAACCTAACCTACTCATCACGGAATCTAAACATTATGTTTGAAATGGATCCTAATTTGTTCCTTATTTCTACAATGCTTAATCAGAAGATCGAATGCTATCTTCCAACTACTTCTGAATAATCTGCTGAAATATGCGACTCTCTTCCCACTATGATTGCATAGCATATAGACAAGCCATGCAAATCATCGACTACAAAAAATGCATGTCAGCGACAAAAAAATGCAAGTCATTGACCAAAAAAGGCAAGCCATCAAGCACAAAATTCTAGTCCTTGCCAAAAATATGCAAGTCATCGACCAAAAAATTCATGTCATCAACAATAAAATGCAAGTCATCGACCACAAGAAATCCAAGATATCGCCCAGAAAATGCAAGTCAACGACCACAAAATGCAAGACATCGACCACAAGAAATGCAAGACATCGCCCAGAAAATGCAAGTCATCTATCAAAGAAAATGCAAGTTTTCAATCAAAAAGTGCAAGTTATCGCCTAAAAAATGGGAGCCATCGACAAAAGGTGCAAGTCATCAACAAACAAACGCAAGATACCGACAGTTTAATCCCATTTATACCGTGAACTTTTTTGTTCATTTGAAGAAAACAATTAGCTACGACGCCTATATTTGCGGTCCTAAGTAAAGCCCAGGAAATAGAAGTCATCTACCAAAGAAAATGCAAGTTTTCAATCAAAAAGTGCAAGTTATCGCCCAACAAAATGGAAGCCATCAACAAAAAGTGCAAGTCATCGACAAACAAACGCAAGACACCGACAGTTTTACCCCATTTATACAGAGAAATTTTTTGCTCATTTGAAAAAAAAAACAATTAGCTTCGACGCCTATATTTCCGGTCCTAAGTAAAGCCCAGAAAATGCAAGTCATCTACCAAAGAAAATGCAAGTTTTCAATCAAAGAGTGCAAGTCATCGACAAACAAACGCAAGACACCTTGATACCATGGCTATAGAGTTTGCAAGTCCATTTTTTATCCGATTTAGGCTGATTTATACAGAGTATTTTTTTCTCTTTATTTGAAGAAAACAATTAGCTTAGTCGGCTATATCATCGGTCCCTAAGGTGAGAACTGTTTTGGAAGTCTTGGAATCCAACCACACTGGTTCCGAAAACTACACCTTTTTAAATTTTATTGAATTTTACCCAATTTATAGAGAGCCTGTTTGGTAAAAAACCTTATTCCTCGATTTTTTTCAGTTGCTCACCTTAATACCGCATCAATAGTAGTGTTAACAAGAGATTCCCGTGTTTATTTTCTTTCTTTAAATTAAATTTTACATTGTTGGACAGTGTTTTCAAGTACCAACGTTTCAAAACTTAATTTTAATCTGCCTACTTTCCCTTACTTTACCATCGATGCTACTATTAATGTTTTAATTTTTTCCTTTCAAAAAAAAAGAAAACTTTTACATTTCCAATTAAGCTGTAATAGCATTAGAATATTATGCCAAAGAATAAAAGTTTAGAATTTTTAAATTTTTTTATTAAACAAATGGCAAATGTTCGGCATATAAATGGCCTGTAATTAGGTAAAGTTTTTCTTCTACGGCTCACACTGGTATTAATTTCAATGTGTTAATGACTTTAATAAAAAATAAATTAATTCATTTAAATTAAATTATTAATAACTAAACTAATTAAGAAAAAAGCAATTAAAATTTTAGCATAAATTTACATAATCCTGATTTTTAGGGCCATTAATTACAACTTGCCGTTAAACTTGGGTTTAGGTACCTTAGTTAAAGGGAACTGTAAAGTTACCTTTAACTCATTTTCGTTATTACAACTTACAGATAAAATAAAGTTAACTTTATTCAAAAAATTGCAGTGCCGGAGCAATGTCGATAACACTGCTCAATTAAACAAGTTTTTATTTAAACGCAGTGGCAACGACGGGCTTCGTTTGTTGTAAGTATATGCTCATTTTGTTTAGACTTGAAGTTGCCATATTGAAAATAATATATAATATGGCAAGTTAAAACATAAACTTAACTTTAAAAGTTACCGGTAGGATGATCCTCCCTTTAGCTTAACGCTCACTTCTACCATATTGTCCACTTATAATAATGACAAATAATTTATCTGCCCGTTAAAATCCTCCCTTTAGTTAACGGCAAGTTGTAATAATGGCCCTTATAATATCACATGAAGTATCACAGCTGTTAACTGACAAGTCAAGTCTAACATCAGTATCAAGTCTTTGCATTAATTTGAAATCAAGTAAGGGTAGCTTCATTAGACTATTAAAAAAGGATGAGACAAATGCAAGAAGTTTGCATCGGGCCAGAAGCGGAAATGATGACATCCTTATTAACCAATCAACCACCTTTGCCAAAGTCATGAACGGGTAGGCGAAATATCTTCAGATGCCTACCCCACTTACGCAATGACCCGCAAGAATAGATACAGTGACAGAGAAGTCCCTACAATCTAGTTTAAAGAGTTGAATGTTGCCTTTCCTATTCAGTTTAGGCTAAGCAAGTCTGTCAATAAAGTAAAATTCTTACGCAGCCCAGAATTCGTCAGCAGCCTTTATTTTAAGAACAGTATAACGCAAGTTTATACCGATTTTCCTATGTAATAGACTAGTATTCGATGGCAAGTTTATCACGTAATTACCTGTGATGTCCCTATCACCCGCACTAGATTAACACCAAACGGCGCCCAGTGTCGAATAATGAAGCTATCGCGGTAGATACCAAACGATTTAGACCTAAAGGTTGTGCCCGAAAGAGTTGCGATTGTCGCTTGGCTGGCAGAGAAGATAGAAATTATAATTCCGCGCATTATTAATGACAATTACTTCATCAAGAAACACATTACAGTAATCTGGAATGCAGATAGATGTCTTAAGACCAGCCTTACTTATTCTAAAGTTAAGAACTGCTTGATTCGGAGCATAAAATGTCTGGACGCCTTTAGAATAAACCTGTATAATCCAATTGGGCGTGTTTAGAAAATAAAATTCCTTTTCAATGTCTCAAATGTCTCTGTAAGACAATGTATCCTAATTACAGCATCATAGGAACAGCAGATGAAATTACCATCTTCTATACAGTCAAACCCATGTACACTCGCTAATCCACCGGCTTAGATTTCGTATAAGAAAGTGAAGAGTATTCTAATGGCTTGACAAGCCATTTCGGATACAATAACGTCAATTCACTTTCACGTTATGCACGTAATATCACATGCAACCTTGTTGTGTCACCTCTAAAGATTCTAATTTAAGGATTAAATGATGGAAGAGGCACGTCTTGTGGTCACATTCTGTTCCTAACTGCCGTCTTAAACATGAAATAGAATAAGAGCAATTAGCAAGAATTTTGTTGAAATCGGTGTTAATAACGGCCTTAATTTTGCCTATATTCCTTTAAAAGGATTAATGCTATGGTCTCCCTGACCACTAAACAAAATCCTGACTTGAAGACAATGCGATAGCACAAGTCATTACTTGATATATAAGATGATGCAAACGAACTCCGAATTACCATTCCGGATGTAAGCAAAATGGATCTAGCAAAAGCAGTTACACTAACTAGGCAAAGGCGATATAATTTATTAAAGTCTTGGAGTATGTTCCGGTATATTCCGTAGAAGTCAGTGGAAATCAATAGCTTGCCTTGTATCAAAAAACAATACAAGGGGCCTCAAACCAAGCTCACGATTAAACCAAATGCGTGTTCATTTATATATTGTTACGTTTTTACCTTTTAAAAACGTTAAAAATATGAGTTCGTAGATTGCAAATAAAATAAAAATAAATATGTGTTTAATTTTAAGTCAATTCTTTATTTTCTGCACAACTTTCGTGCCACTGTTCGAACTTATTCCACGTATACAATGATAACTTTCACAATATGTGCTTGTTCGTGGTATTTCTCTGCTTATAACCTTTTTTATAAGCAACAACAACACTTGTTAGTTATTCTTCTTTGCTCACAACCTTTTTTGTAAGCACCACACTAACAACTGTGTTCTCAAACGCAACTTGTCTGCACACAAGTCTGACTGAATTAAAGCTCGATAAATTTAATTCTCACACCGACGTGACGTCGTCTTACACGATTAAATTCAAACTCGAACTCCGAGAATAACGTGTCTTCATACTCGTACACGGCTGACTGAATTCTAACTGAAACCTCGTTGCTCGCTTTATCTTGCCTTTTATATCACTGGATCAACAGTGTGATGAATGCCCTTGAAGGATGATGACGACCTTCGGGAACAATTCAAAAATGTAAACAACTTGCTTCCATTTTTGTTGTTCGTGTATCTTATTTACTTTCGTCCAGGCAGAGTTGTTGTTGTTTTGTTTGTTTGTCTTTCTGCAATATTTCTTATACACGGACGTTGTTGCTATATTTTTGTTCATTCATCGATCTTGTAAACAAGCCCTGTTGTTTTTGTTGCTATATGCTTACTCATTCGTTGATCACGTGAACAACTGCATTGTTTTGTTTTTGGAGCTTTTGTTTATCATTTTATGTGTGATCAAGTCCATTATGTTGTTTTTGGAGCTTTTGCTTATTATTTTAACAACACCATTTCCATTTTCGTAACAATATATTGAAAATATAGTTTCTGAAGTCACCGTAGTCTAGTAGATAGTGTGTTGCATCAAAAACGTAGTCTAGTAGAAGGTGAGGCATCAAAACGAAATATGAAAAAAAAATATTTCTTCAGCGATTTCCTCTCAGCAGATTTCTGGCAAAAACTCTGAGAGTAAATAAACCTGCCATGAAAAAGTTTCTTAAAAATCTGTCGTTCGGAGTCGAAGTTAAATTGTATATCCCGCCACTCATGTATAAAATTAACACACACACAACATGAGTGGTGTGAGAAGCTAGGTCGTAATCCTGACTGAAGGGTTGTAATGGCCAATTATGTATGTATGTATATAGTTTCTGAAACCCAGGGTGTTGCCGATATACTCAGGAATGAAAGTTATTTCAGAATTTCAAAACAAAACCTTTACAACTGTTTACTCTCTAAAAGATCCGTAAAGAGAGAAGCGCGTCTTCCATTGTCGTAATAGAATCTTTGAGATATTCCTGTTATAAAACCAGGATCAGAAACGGATTCATATTCTGTACTTCCATGCTTTCCAGGCGTTCAGTATCATAATGGAATTCTTAACTGCTTGTTTCGACAAAATGTCTGTTGTCTGTTGAAGAATACCTTAGCTGGAGTACTCTAAGAGCACCTGTTATCACGTTATTTGGCACTTCAGACTCTAATAGAATCCTTTTCGTATTTTATTGTGTTACAATTGTTTCTATTTTCTCAAGATAGTAGTTAACCAGCGAGACAAGGTTGCCTTAGCTATTGTTTAAAACCAAAGGTTTACGTTTTGTTTTTCGGTTGAATATAATAAAAGGATATGAAAAATGTAAATTTCTGACAAAAAGTGAAAGACTAAATAAACAATGTCGGTAAATACATTTAACAAATAAAATACAATACATGCATGGCTAAAATAACACAGAGAATAAAACTAAAACTAGAATACAAAGAAAAAATAAAAATAAAAGAAAAATGAAAGAGAAAACACAATTCAAAACAATATAAAACGCTTATTTAAACAACAATCAGGTACAATAAAATAAAACGAAATATATGTACATATATGTACACATATGTACATATGTATGTATACATATGTATATCAACCCACTAACCGGAGAATAATAAAAAGAAATAAAGATTTTGTCAAGGTTTTCTCTTAATGGAGAAAAAAAAAAAGCAACAACACTAATACTCATCCATAGTATACATACGAGGTTCATTTGGAAAATAAGCCTATAAAATGTCTTTAAACATCTAAACTTGAAAGCACTTTCCTCAGGATTTTCTTAATAAAACTTACGGCCTCTTAAATTCCCAACTTTTTTTTAAATCTTGATCTTGGTTCCATCAAGGATTTTTTAGTTTTGGCTTAAGAAATAAGTTCTTAAAACCACAGCTGCCCGATAAATGAAGCATCAAATCGTCAAATATTTGAGAAAAAATCGTCAAAATCGTCAAAGACGTTCATTGAAATCGTCAGAAAAAATAAATAAATAAATTGAAAGGTTTTTAAAAACAAAAACATAGAAAGTCCATGTTAAGCAGCAATAATAATATTGCATAGAAGAAGTGTTGTACCCATAATTTCTAGGGATGTTATGATGAATGGTGAGAAGATTGAGATGTTTCATGCGATAAGGAATTTAGGAATATTTTTTAACTCCAATTTGACGTGAGATAATCACACGTGTTGAAAATTCAGTGTTGAAAAATTCAGTACTTTAGTATTTTTTTCAGTACTTTTTAATTTCAAAAATACCGTAGTACCCCCGCGCCGCTTTCAGTACTTTTTTATTGTTACATATGTTATTTCATTTACTCTCAGAGCTTTTGTCAGAAATCTGGTGAGAGGCACTTGCCAATAAAATATTTTTTAGTTTTTCGTTTTGCTGGATATGTCTGATCTGGAGATTGAACCGGTTAGCCAAACTTCCACGGAACGTAGGTTCGTTTTTATAATACGAAAAACAATGGGAACGCTTGCCGAAACGTAATGTAATATCTTACTAGACGTGAGCCCACGGTTCAAAACCCATGGCAGACATTTACATCAAAACTAAATATGAAAAAATATTTCTCCGTCGAAAAACTCTGATAGTAAATAAAATTGCCACGATAAAGTTTCTCAAAAATCTGTCGTTCGGAGTCAACTTTAAACAGTATAAAATTTATAAAATTAACACACACAAAATAATTGGTGTGACGAAAATTAAACTATAATCCTGATTAAAGGGTTATAATGACCAATTGTATACGTATATACGTGTATTTTTTTTACAAAAGTACTATTTGATGCAAAAAAGTACTTTTTCAGTCATAGTTCAGTACCATTTCAAAATTTCAGTTTTTCAACACTGCTGGTAGGGCAGACGTATATTAAGTTACGCGCTCTCTGGTCCACGCAACTTTATATACCTTTGAGGATTAGAATTTTAATTGCGAAAACTTATTTAATTCCCTGCTTACTGTATGGATGCGAGCTGTTTGGTAATTGCGATTCTAGCAGCAAACGTAAGCTGAACGTTCTATTTAATAATATTGCTAGATATGTCTATAATTTGAGAAGATATGATCATATCTCTGTGGCAGCTAAGAAAGAGTCTTTACGGTGTGACCTTTGATAATCTTCTGAATATTCGTGTACTTTTATTTTTGCATCGAATTGTGAACAAGCGGATACCGTGTTATTTATTTGACAGGCTACGTTTTGTCCAGTCACCCCGTAGTAGGAATATTATAGTTCCTCGGCATCGATACCTATTTTCCGAATGGCAGTCTTATTTACATGCTATTCGTCTCTGGAACATTCTTTCACAACATCAGCAATGCAACACCAACGCTAATAGCTTCAGGAAATTTTTGTTTCAATATTTTCGTTGATTATTTTTTTTTCTCTTTATATATATTTGCAAATTTATTATTTCTTTTTTTTTTCCTTTTTCTATTTTGTTTTTATTCCCCTTATTGCTATTGATTATTTATTTATTGATTTCACTAATAAATAAATAATATTGCATCATCTATACCAGGGATTACCAAAAATTTTTTGGTTATGGATTAGTGAGTAAGAGAGAGAAAATAAATTGAGAGAATTAATTCATTTACAGCCATAGAAAAATGTTTGTAATATACGTTATTTTGATTTTCATTTTATCAACTTACATATGTAAAGCTATCTATCTTTGGCTTAATAATTTTAGATAAATAAAAATAAAATAAAAAAATCCATTTTTTATTAAAAGATCGTAAAGATATCCATCTTTGGCTTAAAAGTTAGACCATGTTTTTAGATAAATAAAAATAAAAAAAATAATAAACCATTTTTTATTAATAGAGAAAAAGCAAGCATTCCAAAGCATTTAAAAAAAATTATACTATGCGACAAAATATATAAGGCATTGAATATTATGAAAAGCATCTGCAAAAAATGGTAAGGCATCCGCCGCACATGTGTTCTTGTCGCAGTCTGATCGACAACTAAATCATAAAGCACAAGAATGCGTGTGAGTTCTCTCCGCACAATTGTGCTATGAAATGGTAAACGATGATCTATACCCATGTATGGTGTAAATATTAGGGAGTCAGAAGTTCTTGACGTTAGGGGCATGAAAATTCAATGTGATGTTCGCTAGAACTGACACATTTTTCAGTGTCTTGGTTTATTAAGACGGTGCAATAAATACTTCACTTCATCAGATCTTCTTACCATTTGCACCATTTATAAGCGACCAAGAATGAAATACAACTCTCATGTATGGGTTGGCCCTTAATATCTATTTTGAGGCTTCTCGACCGTTTACAGGAGATGCCGTAATAGCTCGTTAATCACGATAGTGTGTCCAACTTCATTGATTCATTGGAGCATCGTAGCAATGTGGCTTTTGTGTCACTGTTCTATCGCTACTACAACGGATATTGCTCGAGCGTAATAAGGGAACTTGTTAATGAAAATCATGTATTCCTACGTAATACTCGTCTTTCTCGGTCAGCACATCTGTATGTGGTCGATTTGGCATTACAGACAAAGTTCGTTCGTTAGACTGGCTATTCGTATGTGGAATTCCCTTCCTGCAGAGACCTTTGCTGTTACTTATGGTATAAAAATATTCAAACCTAGTGCCCATAAACACTGCTACCTCTTTCCTCGTTTCTATAATATATTTTCCTAGTTCCAAACACAATGCCATCCCCAGAGTGTTGGTCGTATGAAAGAAAATAATGGCACTTGCCTTTGTTCTTGCGATGGTAATATTAGAAGCTATAATTGAATTTTTAAAATTGTCTGCAATGGCAAAGGATAATTTATGCTCAACTACGATGTTATTTAGGAGTTGAAATTTTTTGGCTTTTAAGGGATTAAAAAAGCATAAAATACAGAAAAATCATCACAGATATTCGAAAATAACTTCAAAATATAATACATTACTCCTTGTTATTGCTAACCTAAATTTCCAACAGTAACAACTACAATTTTAATTGCTAAAAATCGTCAAAATAAGGGCATAAATCGTCATGTCGTCAATTAGATATTTTTGGAGCATAAAATCGTCAAAATAACGATAAATCCTCAAATCTGGCAGCTATGCTTAAAATCATAAATTATGATAACGGAGGCAAGATAGGCAAGATTGTAGTGACTGAACGCATGTAATTCAACTAATTTAAACACAAATTTGACATCAAAAACTTTAAACCTTTCAGAGAAGACGAAATCTAAGCGTGAACATATAATCCGCACTGTAACCAAGGAATAAGTCCTTAAAACCATAAATTATGATAACGGAGGCAAGATAGGCAAAATTGTGGTGTTGGAACCAGAGATCAGCAATGAATCGTTTTTCCGCTACTCATAAGCACTCATGCAATTTTGACTATAAGTGGATCAACAGAATTGAAATTCAACTACTCTGATTCATTCGTACTCGCTACAGCATTGATTTATAAGTATAGGTTACAATGAGTATGACGTACAACGTTGACATCAAACTCACAACATTCGAAATGTGTTTGATTCATACGCCTACTCATTCTGATTCATAAATTTAGAAAAATACTTATAATACTTATAAGTGATTCGAGTGGCTCGAATCATTCATCAAAATTTACAGCCTTTGTTATTGTTGCATATACAAACAAAGAAGAAAGGAAAGACAAAGACAACAAGCAAAGCATACACACAATCTTCTTGTGAGTATAGTAGTGTTCGTACGCAAATCATACTTATTTTGTGCTTCGTGTAAATGTTAAGTAGAGACGAGTCGAAGTCAATAACATCATGCGTATTATTAAGTATGAATACGACGAGTACTTCCAACTTTGAGTATGAGTAGTATGAGTATCATATTAAAATAAGTATGAATGCGTATAAGTATCAGAAATAATAAGTATGACTCGAATCTACTCATAGTTTTGAATACTCGTTGCTGATCTCTGGTTGGAACGCATGTAATTCAAATAATTTGAACACAAATTTGAGATCAAAAACTTTAAACCTTTAACAGCAAAGGAAACTAAGAGTATAATATGTACAGATATGCACTTTTATTGAGTCAATTTTGGGTTAATTGAGTACAATATTTTAAGTATTCAGGCATAATAATATACGCAATTCAGCTTACTCAATATTCATTTGACAGCTGGTAAACAACAAAATTGTTTTTATTTTGGTAGCGAAAATTAGTATCGTTTGTTAGTTTATTAGTGTTTGTTTGTCGTTGTTGACATTTCAGTTGTCAATTATCAACATAAAGTGTTCGGTTAATTGTAATATGCTCACTAAATACATACACTTATGACAGTGCTGCATTTTAAGTTTTACTCAATATTATAACAATTTGCGTATTTATTGCGCAATTATTAATAGAAACTTTATATGAAATATTGAACTCAATAATGACGTTTATTGCGATTTACACAATAAAAGTGCATATCTGAACATCGTATAATTGTAATCCGCACTGTAAACAAGCTACATATGAAAGATAAAATCGATTGTAGTTGTCAGAGTCACTTTACCTTTTGAATACACCTCGTATTTCTTATACTCGTATATAACGGCATGTATGCTATAAAATAAAACAATGTATCAACGAAACCGTTATGAAATGAATGTAAAGGATTATGTGCGTATATCATCTCTACATTCGCCTCTCTGGATTTCTGTATGCATGTATGTGTTTGTGTAAAATCACAATGGATACAAAAAAAATTTTTTTGTTTAAATCTTTAGAGATACAAACGAAACTGAAACACAAAAAATAAAAGGAAAAAATAAAAAAAGAAAAGATAAATTCACTGAATTGTAATGGGGTTTCGTGTAACAATCATTAAAATGTCATAAAATAAATCGAAATGTTGTACATATGTACATGTGTATACATACATATGTACATACTTTCGCTATACTGCACGTGTGTTCGTGAATTTATTTCTCTAAAAACTTGGTCTCAAATATATTTGAAATTAAACTCGGCAATACGTATGTACATAAGTATGTATGTATGTATGTACGCTACAGAAATTATGCCTAGGTTTCCAGTTCAAAAAGTTAGAAAAAAAATCTCAAAAAAAAAACAAGAAAATAATCGATTTCAAATTGATAATAAAAGTTGCAAGTTATTGGTAAAATGTTTTTGGAGTATAGGAAAAAGAGGCGAGTAATGTTTACGTACTTTAAAGAACGCATGGAGGACTGTTTCACGCTTAGTGTTGTATGTAAACTTTTTTCCTGGACTGTATTTTCTTTGAAGAAGTTGGGATAATGCTTTCTGGCAGCCCGATGTTGCTTAAAGGATTAAAAAGGATTTTTAATTCGTAGTCTTAATATAAAAATTGGAAAAACAAATGATGGATGATGAAAACGAAGTGCATGAAACGGAATTATTTCAGAAAACTCCACATATTTTTATGTAAAGTTATAAGAACTCATGCATAAGCAATTCAATGTCCAATTGGATTGCGCACATCATTTCAGCTAGAATCCTTTCTTAAGTTGCTTTAAACGTAAAACAGTCCTTTATGTTTTCTTACATACAGCGGTGTAGGTAGACAATTTTTTCCGGCGATTTTTTTCAAATTAAAAAAGCTATTATAGAGTCCTTTAAGGCAGTCACAATTAAGACTGTTTGAAGACAAGATCGAATATAAAAAATATAACCTATAAATTATTAGAAAAAAAAACAAAAAATAAGCAGGAAAAAAGTCTACATACAACGGTATACATACATACCACGGTGTATGTATACTTTTTTCTATGACTGTAAGTAATTTTTTACTTTTTTTTACCTAGGCTAATAGGTTTGCCGACAGATGTTGCCGAGAAATTATGCCCTCTGTGCACACCGATTGGATGTAATGATGAGGAATTTCGCTATCCATTCACTATCAAGAGGTGATACTGCCCGATCTTTTTATATGTTCATTTTTGGTATTATATTTTCTGGGGAGCAGTGATAAGTGGCCTCTCTGAACACGCATTGAGTGTAATTATAAGGTATTTCGCTATCCTTTCTCAAGAGGTGGTAACGCCCGATCTTTTTATATATTCGTTGTTGGTATTATATTTTTTAGGGAGCAGGGATAACTAGCCTCTCTGAACACGCATTAAGTGTAATGATGAGATATTTCGCTATCCTTTCACTATCAAGCGGTGGTGCTGCTCGACAGTTTTATATGTTTGTTGTTGGTGTTATATTCTCTGAAATGCTGGAATTAGTGGGCTTACTGAATGGATTATTTAGAGGAAATTGAAGGTTCTTAATTTTTATAAAAATTGAAAACCATGATCAACTGCTATGAGATAACTAAGATGGATTCTAAGCAGTTTTAGTGCAAATTTTGTTTTGCATATATGAAATTGCCGTAGTCTAGCAGATAGTGTGGTGGCTTATCATATAAGAACCTGTAGTTCAATCCTCAGCTCAGATATATCAAACAGAACGAAATATGAAGAAATATTTCTTTCGGCGTCTCCCTTCCAGCAGTATTCTGGCAAAAACTCTGAGAGCAAAATAAAATTGCCATGAAAAGTTTCTCACAAAGCTGTTGTTCAGATTCGACATTAAATTATAGTAGGTACCGCCACCTATGGATAAAACACAACATGTGGTGGTAATGAGAAGCTAGATTGTAATCCTGACTAAAGTATTATAATGACCAATTCAGTAAGTAAGTAATATCGGGACGTCACCGTAGTCTTGTAGGTAGTGTGTTGGCTTATTAGACGTAAGGCCACGGTTCAAACCCCAGGGCAGACATCAAAACGAAATATGAAAAAATATTTATTCCGCGACTTCCTCTCAGCAGATATCTGGCAAAAACTCTGAGAGGAAATAAAATTTCCAGGAAAAGTTTCTCAAAAATCTGTCCGCCACTCGTGTATAAAATTAACAAACACAACATGAGTGGTGTGAGAAACTAGGCCGTAATCCTGACTGAAGGGTTGTAATGGCCAATTATGTATGTTATGTATATATGTAAGTAATATCGGACCAGATCTGTCTGTTCTCTCTACAAGTGAGTTAGTTATCTTATCTTTCCTTTGCAAGTAACTAAAATTAGTGAACGTTCCTCTGCAGAGGTATATTTTTCATGAAAAATAATTGTAGAACATAATTTATTTTCTTTAAATCGTTCAACTCTTTCGAATCGAAATAAATGGTATGTACAGTGAATCACAGTGAAAATGGCCCACCAGTATTTGGTTAATATTTATTAAAAAGGAAGAAAATAAAATAAATATTTTTGTTTAAAATAAAGTTTATTTGGTATTCAATATAAGGAACTAATAATTCATTTAATTTCATTATTAATTCATTGATTTTTTACATCAGAAACAAAAACAGTTCAAAAAAATGTCTCCAAGTTACACAAAAAAGTTAGTAGAAACCATTCCTAATCGTTTAAAATCGGTAATAAGTCAAAAAGGCTTTCCTACAAAATATTAAAAATAAAAAAACGTTATTTCTTTAATAATAATATACTGGGCCATTTTAATTGTGAGATAAATTTGAATGAATTAATAATGTAATTAAAAGAATTTTTTAGTTCCTTATATTGAATACCAAATAAACTTTATTTTAAACAAAAATATTTATTTTATTTTCTTCCTTTTTAATAAATATTAACCAAATACTGATGTAATTTCATGGTGGGCCATTTTCACTGTGATTCACTGTATACCCATAAAAATAAGTAATTATTCCCAATTAACACAGATAAATAATTATAAGAAATAACAATTTTAATTAACCTAATTAAACTTCGTTGACAAACTTATCATTTATGAATTGATTTCGTAAAGTTTTATCACTGTTTTCTTACTGCCCACTTCACTACATATGTATGAAGTCTCTTTCGTACACTGAGCCATCAAGGCCAGACAAAATCAATTCTAATAAGTTGTGTTAATAAATTATTCGACATTTATTATGATAATTATAAGTGTATGTCTGTCTCTACTTGCATAAACATGTCATTTTCAACTAAATGCCATGTTAATTAAATTTTCATCAGATTAGAATAAGCAATTGAATGAAATATTTTGGAATTTTCCCTTCCCCTTCTCAACTCGAACCAAAAAACATGATATAAATTTTATCATACATTTCAATATACGAGTATATACGTCAAATGCAGGATAGGATAGGAAAATTATTAAAAACAAAGTTACGCCCTTTTGTTTCATCAACCACTCACTGTGTGTTTTATTATCTGACGGTTCAAACATGAATTGTAGCCATGACATTGGAATTTTCTCGTATTCTCGTATAAGTTTGTAACAAACAATTATTCAAACATACTCTCATATGCATACACGTTCATAAATGAGTACATGCTTGTGATAGGAATGTATGTATACTTATAAGGATATATTAACATATATATTAAAAATTCTAATCATATACAGTCAACCCTCCTATAATACAGTACTCTCAGAACGCGGTTTCCATATAACGCGGAGCTGAAATTGCGACAGTCCTCCTATAACGTGGTACTCTTACAGCACGGTTTCCGTTCAACAACATCCCATAAGTTCCTTACGCACAGCCTATGAATGACTCTAGTAACTAGATATTGTAAGAGCGTTTAATATCGACACAATCCAATCGCAATACTAATCCTTATATGAACTCTTTAATTCAATAGTGGCCGTTGAACGAATTTTTGTTCACAAAAATTGAAGAGGAGGATATTGGCAACATTTTGTTTCAACAGGACGACGCTACGTGCCACACAGCCGATGCTACACTCGATGTTTTGCGTCCTGTTTTTGAAGATCGCATTATCAGCCGCAGAGCTGATGTCGTTTGGCCACGTCGGAGCTGCGATTTGACACCGTTGGAATATTATTTATGGGGTGCCGTCAAAGATAAGTGTTACGCCGACAAGCCAGAGACAATTGACGCTTTAAAGGACAATATTCGTGAAGCCATTGGTGAAATACAGCTGCACACAATCGATAATGTGCTTAAAAATTGGACCGATCGTGTAGGCAACTGCATGGCCAGCCGAGGCAGCGAATTTATTTTCCTTTATTAACCGGAAGGATTGTACTTTTAAAAAAAAAAAGAAATTTGAGAAAATAATCAGTAGTTTTTTTTTTAAGCATTTTCAAAAAAAAAAAGTTATTTGGCGGACCCTTTACAACGTTAATCAAGACCGGTTACAGTATTCCCTCGATTTACGTCGTCTCGATTTACGTTGTTTCCATTAATGTGGTCAAAAATTTTGTTCCCTTCAACTTCGATTTGCGTCGTCATTCGATTTATGTCGCCTCTGTTGTTTATCTATAAACAAAATCAGGGGAATTCCCTCTTTAAAAAAAATTCAATGCATAGAATAAATATTTAATTATTTTATTTTCTTTTTTGTAAAATGTACATAAATAAATGCATCTGATAGTATGAGTTATTTGAAATTCGATTTACGTCGTTTCGATTTACGTCGCCTTTTTCCGGAACATTCTACGAGGTAAATCGAGGGAATACTGTATCTTCCAATAGCAGTAAGATCAGGGAGGGCTTAGCAACTTTATAACCCAACTCTTGATTTGAGCCTACAGATACTATCAAAAATTTGGACTTCCCAAGAAAGAAATCGTCAATAAACGGCCAGTGGAAGCGGAATTGGAGTCGCCCCATTAAAACAACGTTGTTATGGCTCACATCTATGGAGACTTACATGAAACTTCGATATTTTATATAGAAATTTCGTCTTTAGCCTGGACAGGCTGTTTTTGTTTATGAAAATAATTCTTTGATAAAACAATGAAATGGAATCTGAAGCGCCAACAAATTATCGAATAAAAAAAAACTCACATTTAATCAGAATGGCATCATTCGAACTGCCTTTAATTTAAAGCAAAAATAATTGATTTTTTATTACATTTTCCACAAAAAAAAAAAAAATTGTAAATAAATGATGATAACAACTGTCAACCTGTTTCTTTTACTTTAAAATATTTTTTGAATTTTTTTTTATCCAATTTAACTACATTAAAATGTAAAATAGTTTTTAAAGTGTGGCATAATTTAAAAAAAAAACTAGACCAAGGCACATCTAACAGGTAACCGTAAGTGTACAACAAGTACAACAATGCAAAAACAACAGGCATTTTGTTTTTGTTAAAGCGTACGCGTAATGTCAAAAAAATTAACCCTCAAACCTCTGTAGGAAATTAATAAAAGCAATTAAAAAAACTAAATAAATTTTATATATTGAAATTTCTTTTGATTTTTATGTCATGCTTAATTACGCAATAGTGGGGCACCTATAAATTAAAAAAAAATTATTCCATGCAGTCAATAACATTTCCACTTTATCTAAAGAACATGTTTTTATATGGCCATCGATAAAAATGGCAGATGCTAACGTTATTTGTTATTGGTCATAGTTTTGGCACCTAGTTGGAGAGACCGAAATCTTTTTTTGGGTAATTCATCAGCCTCGTCTAAATAAATATAAATATAGTAAATCTAGGTTGTAGTTTAAAAGATATATGGATTTAGTGTTAAAGGCTTAAATATTATTAATCATCTTGCAAAAATTTTAATAAAATTGGCTTTGAAATAGTAATCCTGAAGAATTTCTAGAGTGCGTATCGTTAAGGATACATCCGGTACATATGAGGGTTTATAAATACGAAAATGATTATCGAAACAAAACAAACAAAAAAAAACAACAAAATTTTGACATTTAAAAACGCGTCAGCTGTTGACATAAGTTTACCTATTGGATGTGCCTTGAACTAGACGTAGGTATATTAAATATTAAATTATGTGCATTACTTTAAAAGCTTTTCAGAATTTTTTTTTTTAAGATTTTAATCCTTTAGGATTTTTAAAAACGTAAAATATGTCATATTTTTTGTTGTTGTAAACAGTAAAGAATATAAAAAAAAAGATTTGCAATGACTTCTTTATTTTTTAGTCAAAATAATATTCCAAAATGTCATAAAAGAAACTAAAAAGTAAGCATAACAGAGAAATTGTTTTCATAATCATATTTATTTGCTAACCCAACGATGACGATGTTTGTCTGTCTGATGCTCTTCTCTCTGTTTCGCTCTCCTTTGCTATCTTTTATAATTTTCTTTTAAAAAATCTTTGTACCATTGCCAAGCATAATGTCAGCGCAATTTGTTAGCTCAGACCAAGTCATACCGGCTGCTGTTCGACCGTTTTAGCAATTTTAATATCCTAAGCCTTATGTGTGTCAATGTATAACAGCACATAACGTTACCTTAATATTAAATGTTTCTAATTTCCTTTTTTCTTTAATTTTTTTTTTCAAAATTTCAATACAGTCATTTATGATGTACTTAGGCTTGCCAGACGTACTGTTTTCAGCAGTACGCGTACTTTTTTTAGTTTTTGTACTTTTAACTGCATAACCCCTAAAGAAGTACGCAAATGTACTTCTTTTTAGTATCTGTACTTCTTTTTGTACTTTTTTTCTACCTTTCTTGTACTTTCACCATAATTTTATAGAGGTAAACATGTCCTGTTCGATCTCCACAGATGCTTCTAACAAAGGTAATATTAAAACGTTTCCTATTGTTGTGAGATATTTTAATAAAGAAAATGGAGTCTGCACAAAACTGACTCCGAATTATCAATTGATATTTCAAATTATTTAAAATATAAATTGGAGAGTCAAAAACTGAGTTTAGAAAACATCACAAGCTTTTGAGCAGACAATGCCAACGTAAATTTTGGAAATAAAAAAAGTGTATTTGTTGAGCTTAAAAAAGCAAATTCGAATATAATAGGTATTGGATGCCTTTGTCACGTATTAAATAATTTAAATTTAAAAAGTCTTTAAAAATATTAAAATTTGATTTAGAAAATATTGTAATGAATGTTTTTAATGAATTTTCGACATCAACAAAAAAAGAACTGCAAATCTGAAAGAAATGTTTGAATTTTGCGATTTGGAATGGTCTGAAATGCTCCGTCATGTACCAACTAGATGGCTTTCCATAACCCCCGCTGTGGAGAGATTTTTAAAAAAATATCCTGCTATTAAAGCTTATTTTTTGTCGCAAGATTGTTGTTCCCCTGTTTTACGCCAATTTTTCGAAAATGAAATTTCTGAAGCATACCTCGGTTTGTCCATAATATAGGAAATACAATAATATCTGCTATTAAAAAGTTAAAAACATATCAATGTAATAATTGATATGTTTCAAATAATAAAACAGTTAAATGACAAATTTGAACAACAGCACGATGAAAAATGCTATGGGTTTTTAGACGAACATATATGTAGCAGTTGCAATAATCAGCAAGAGATTTGTCTTTTTAAAAAACACGCAGCAGAGTTTTTATCGCATATAAGTACTTATATAAAAGGTCGTTTCAATTTAGAAAATAATAAGTTTGAAAAAAGTTTTCCATCTTAATTCAAACATTTCTTTTGATGAATTTGTGGAAATAATTATATTATTTTCAATCAAAAATATTGATTTAGATCAACTTTTTGACGAATTTATATCATTAAAAACATTTGCTGAAAAAAGAAAAAGAAAAATCCGCAGAAGAAAAATGGAAAGAATTCTTAAATGTTAGATCATTTCCTACTTTTGAAAAGATTTGTTGCTTCGTCTTTTCAATTCCTCATTCTAATGCTGCCAGTGAACGAATTTTTAGTTTAATGTTTAATTTTTGGAGGAAGGAACGAAATAAACTTTTAATAGAAAATTTGGAAATCGAGTTAATAATAAAAACAAACTTTGAATACAGTTGTACTGAGTTTTAAAATTTTTTTAAAAACCGAAAAAGGTAAAAATTAAATTATAAATCAAATACAAAAAAGTGATAAATATTTATAATTTATTTAAATGTATCAGTAAATTTTAAAGTCAATAACTATTAAAATTATTTTTTGTTAAATTAATTTTAAAGTATTAAACAATGAATATTTGTTTTTTTGTGAATTTTTATTCAGATAAATTAAAAATCCAATAATACTATCATAATATAATACATTGATTTTAGTCTAGTCCGAAATACATATAAATTCCATAGATTTAAAATCACAAAAACTGATTTAAATTGAATTAAATTTTAAGTTCATTTTTTTATATTAAATACAAATAGTTATGATCTCTTTTTTATGTTCTTCATTGTTACTGTTTTTAACTATTTTTTGTTAGTTTTTTTTATTGAATTAAATAAATTTTGAAAATAAACAATTGTACTTCTTTTTACTCAATTGTACTGCTTTTTTAACTTCGATGTATGTTTTTTGACGATTTCAAATCTGGCAAGCCTAGATGTACTCCAAATGGAAACGATGAAAAATCCAAGCTTTGGAAAACATATTTGAAAATAGATACATAATCGGAAATGTGGATACTTCCTGTAGCCTAGGCAGTACCATCAGTAAAATTGTTAGTTTGTCGGAAATACATTGCTTACAATATCTCGTCCAATGCAAAATTAATAATCTTTGACGGGTAGCATTAAATCTACAGTTCAATACGATTTATAACACCTGAAGCTCTAACCAAAACTCCTGGAAAAACTGCAAACATTACATAACTGTTGCTTAAAGCAAATACAGTCAACCCTCCTATAATGCGGTGAGTGCGTACTGCGTACAACCGTCTACTGCGTTATATGGAAACCGCGCTATAAGAAACTCGAAATTAGTACAAACCACAACATTCGTATAGCGTTATATGAAGACCAAGACAAGATAAATTATACTAAATTATTTTTATTGAATTAAAGAGTTCATATAAGGATTGGTATTGCGATTGGATTGCATTGATATTAAACCCTCTTACAATATCTAGTTACTAGAGTCATTCATAGGCTGTGCGTAAGGAACTTATGGGATGTTATTGAACGGAAACCGCGCTGTAAGAGTACCGCATTATAGGTGGGGTCTCGCAATTTCAGCTTCGCGTTATATGGAAACCGCGTTATAAGAGGGTTGACTGTAAAATTTTCTATCTGAATTGGATTCCAAATGATGAGTTACTTTCGATGGCGAATGGTAAACTAATTGAATACGAAATCCACTGATGTAAATGGTTATGGTTAGGCCAAATATAAGGAAGTACATCTGGTGACTTTGCTAGACAAACGCTAGATTATAATCTCATGGCTTACAGATCTTGAAATACATGGATTCGAATAGTGAAGAACGATTATTCGAGGTGATTAATCGTAAGACCTGATAGATATGTAGGTGGTAAAGATCTTGGCAAATTAACACGGATTAATTGAAGACCGTTCGTTGATGTGCTTTGTTCATCATAAATAAGTATTTATTTTGTTATTGTTTTAATTTTAAATAAAGGGAAAAAATCTAAATCAGGTCTTCGTCAGTACCCGGGAAAGCAACTGGAAGGGAATTGTTATCATTCTATTTACAGAAGACTGCCTAACGATAGACACTATGACCTAAAAGATCTTATGTCTTCTACTTTAGTTACCGGTGATAAAGCAAATGATCACATCTTTACATTTATCAGTTAGTGATACAGTAGAAGTTGCCGTAGTCTAGTAGGTAGTGTGTTGGCTTATTAGACTGAAGGCCCGAGTTCGAATCCCAGGTCAGACATCAAAACGAAAATATGAAAATATTTCTTCGGCGACTTCCTCTCAGCAGATTTCTGGCAAAAACTCTGAGAGTAAATAAAATTGCCATGAAAAGCTTCTCAAAAAAAAAAAACTGTCGTTCGGAGTCGACTTTAAATTGTAGGTCCCGCCACTCATGTATAAAATTAACGCACACAACATAAGTGGTGTGAGAAGCTAGGTCGTAATCCTGACTGAAGGGTTGTAATGACCAATTATGTATGTATGATACAGTCGAAGCTCACAAATTAGAACCTCCAGTAATTAGAAATTCCAGAAATTAGAATCAGTGCTTGCAATACATTATACGCTTTAAAATTCGAGTTTAAAATTCTAATTTCGGAGCGTTTTTTTTTTTTTTTTTTTTTTTGTTATTTTAACACAAGAAATCCCCAAATTCTTTTTATTCTGTAAAACTAAAAAGGGGAATCACCAAATTATATACGTTTTTCCGTATTTGATGTTTTTTGAAATTTGATACGCGTATACAAAAAAAAAAAAACGTCCAGAAATTAGAATAATTCAGAAATTAGAATTGCCTCAAAAACAAAGCGGTTCTAATTTGTAAGCAACTATTGTACCCAGTTAACTACAATCCTATTCAATCGTTTATCATATGGAAAAGGGCAGACCGGAAGATGCGGTCAAACAGCAAATGAAGTCTGTTAAATCTCCATTACAAACAAATTTAACTCTTTGCCGATCGAATTACCACCAGAAGAAAACATACGTTATGATTCCCACTAGCTAAATACAATTCCAATACTTTTTACAAGTTGTCCTTAAGTTAAGTAACAACGATTTCTATCGGGAAATGCCTCCAATTTAAATTTGTTTGCGCTGATCATTAAAAATTCCATAAAAAAATTTTAATTTTTAGCAAATATTTTCTTGCTTCTAAAAGCAAGAAAATCGGTACTTAAAACCTTTGGATTTTAAGGTAACGATATACGTTTAGCCATTAGGCAAATACCCCACTACTATGCAGGTGTGTAAGTACACATAGTAAGGCTTTTGGCTATGCTTTATGAAATCTGTTGGTTTTTCTTATTTTTTTGCTTTTGCCACAACTGTTGGCACATTTTTAACCTGCTTAACTTTGCTATTTTTACACTTGACTAGTATTTAGTCTTTATTCGTTTTCGTTTTTGTCCTATTTTATTCATCCATTTTCGTTGGGCTTTAGTTATGCTCCTGTGGTATTTGTTGGATGCTTTACTTCTTTTGTGTAAAACGTTTTTTTTTTTCATTTTCTTAAGTTATTAAAGTTGACTTTGAGGTTTATACTTGAATGATTATAGCCGTTATGACTTTTACTACTTTTTCGGCTAAATAATAAATTTGACAGCAGGAGAGATGGCTAACGAAAGAAGAAAAATATATGTATGTACGTCGGTCGGTATCTAACACTTAAAAAAATTTTTTGTTAAATTTATTAGAAAAAATGTTTGAAAACATAAAGCCTGCATCCTCCACTGATGCAAAGTAAATGAGCAAAATATGCCATAATATTTATGATACACGGTTGAGAAATCGCCGTCACTATTTCCAAGGAAGAAATTTAATGCATTACTTTTCTCAAATATCCTATAAAATCGCCATCCGTATACAAGCAAAACCCAAACTAACCAGTGTAGTGAGAAAAGTATGAAATGTACTCGTGGCGGTCTTGTCGTTTCTATTCTTACAAGAGATTACCTACCGAACGTCTTAAGGCAAAAAAGATTTGAAAACACTGCTATTAGTCAGTGCACTTATGAACTAAACCCCAAATATATACAGAATGAAAGAGAAGCCAATCCTTGATAAGACATATCAGCTGTGACCCAGAATCCATCAATACTTTCTGAAAGACGAAAACAATAAGTTCAAATTCTCCACCGGTTTAGAGAATACTAGATACAAAATCTCTAATTAGTGTTGTCTTCACAGATGAAAATGTAGTGGAATACCATTGCTCGAGAAAAACTAGGGCCCGGTTAACAAATTCATTATTCAGTTAACAAAGCACTTCAAACGATAGGATACTACGTCCATAAGACCATGTTGTCCGTATGAGAAAGGGTGAGTAAGTGAAGCAGAAGAGCAAGAGTAACCAATAAACTGATGATCGCTTCGCAAATTAATATCGTATAGTTACTCCGCAGTGCCAATAGCATTTGCGACTTTTGCAAGGTTTCCAGCTCCGCAGAGTGCTGTATTGAGGATTGAGATAATTTTGTCCGACATACTTAATAGCATTTATGACTTCTGGAAGGATTCCAGCTCCGCAGAGTGCTGTGTTGAGGATTGAGATAATTTTGTCCAACATACATAATAGCATTAGTGACTTTTGCAAGGTTTCCAGCTCCGCAGAGTGCTGTATTGAGGATTGAGATAATTTTGTCCGACATACTTAATAGCATTTATGACTTCTGGAAGGATTCCAGCTCCGCAGAGTGCTGTATTGAGGATTGAGATATTTTTGTCCGACATACTTAATAGCATTTATGACTTCTGGAAGGATTCCAGCTCCGCAGAGGGCTGTATTGAGGATTGAGATAATTTTGTCCGACATACTTAATAGCATTTATGACTTCTGGAAGGATTCCAGCTCCGCAGAGTGCTGTGTTGAGGATTGAGATAATTTTGTCCAACATACATAATAGCATTAGTGACTTTTGCAAGGTTTCCAGCTCCGCAGAGTGCTGTATTGAGGATTGAGATAATTTTGTCCGACATACTTAATAGCATTAGTGACTTCTGCAAAGTTTCCAGCTCCGCAGAGTGCTGTGTTGAGGGCTGAGATAATTTTGTCTGACATATTTAAAAGCAATTGTTGAGGACTGAGATAATTTTGTCTGACATACTTAAAAGCATTTGCGACTTCTGCAAGGTTTCCAGCTCCGCAGAATGCTGTATTGAGGATTGAGATAATTTTGTCCGACATACTTAATGGCATTTGCGACTTCTGCAAGATTTCCAACTTTTATATAAAAAAAGTAAGCACATGGATACGTTGATTTATCTTCTTATAAAAGCCAATACCTTCTTAAAAGTCCAAAAAATTCGTCTTTAAAGTTACAATAAAACTCCCACTCTGCTTTTTTACTAACCATTTTAAAAAAAAATCTATTTTTTGTCACGTGTGTTGTATGTGGCTTGATTTAAATTTTATTTTGTTTTCTTCTTCTTTCATTTGCAATTTTTTTATATAAAAAAATTTTATAAATAATTTCTATTTGTATTCAAGAGTTTGTTAAATCGATTAAAAATGCAAAAACATATGGAAATCTCATCCACTTCTTGGATTTCATAAAATAAACAAAAGAAAAATCTTAAAATTACTAAAAAAAAATTAAATCCAAAGTTTACTTTGTCTTTTTATCGGCTTCTTCCAGTTCCTTAAGTCTATGCATGCGTTGCAAGAGAGTGGGATGTGAGTGATTCCAGGATGAATACAACCAATCGTGTATGGGGAAACCCAAGTTGTCCAAGTTAAGTTTTATTAAAGCCTTTTGCAGTAGTTCGGCGAAACCCAACTTTTGGGCAAACTCATCAGCTTGATATTCAAAACGTCTCGATAACATGGTCATAGCATAACTGAGTATGGCATTATAGGGTGCCATTACATAGGTGAGTACAATGAAGAGGCCTACTAAAATGGGTCTTACACCGGGAGCAAAACCAACAGCTTCATAGAAGGGAGCATATTTAAAGCAATAGTTGAAGACAAAGAAGATCAACAACAAATTCACTTGCATTATAACGATGTTCTTGGTGACATGGCCCAGTTTCCAGTGACCCAATTCATGGCCCAAAACCGCTAAAACTTCTTCATTCGTACAGCCTTTACCTTTGTCTTCCTCCTTTATGTCAGTATCATCTTTCTTGCCTTTATTGAGTAGCAAAGTATCAAACAAAACGATACGTTTCGAATTCCATAGGCCATAGAAATAAGCATTACTGTGCGAAGAACGTTTAGAACCCTCCACTACGTACAATTTTGTTAAGGGGAATTTCAAAGAGGCAGCCAACTTTTCAATTGAAGTTCTCAATTCTCCTTCCTCCAAAGGTGTATACTTATCAAACAAAGGTGCTATGAAAATTGGATAAATTGTTAACAGCACCAAGGATACAACACCGGCAAAGGCCCACAAATATATGAAGAAATGTTCACCACCCCACTGGACGATGAAGACCACAGCAGATGATAACAATACTGACAATATATTACTAACAATCAAACCCTTAATTTGATCCCATACAAAGAATCCAGGTGTCTGCTTGTTGAAACCATGCTTTTGTTCCAAAACAAATGTACTGTAGATTTTAAATGGCAAATCCTTAACATAGCCAAACAGACTTAATAGGATGACAAAGAAACAACAGACAACAATTTCATTGTCAGCATTTAAATTCAGTTTTTGCACTACATGTACAGAATATTGCCAGAAGACAGCAATGAAACCGAAATACAATTCCAGTGGCACGACTAAAACATCCATTAAGAGACTTTTAAAAATGCCAAATTGTTCTTTATCCAGACCATAAACACGTGCCTTATGGAATGTCTCCTCATTCATGTGTTCTTTAAGCTCAGCGGGTACTTCTTTCGCATTTTTATAGACTTTTACCTAAAAGAAGAAACGGGGATGAGGATTAATTTTTAACCATCTGGTTATTGTTTGAAAAAGTAACATTTAGGGAAACTAATAATAGGTGATGTAGTGTTGAAATGAAAGCTTAAATTAATGAAATGAACTAAAATAAAAAATGTTTGACAATAGTTTGCAATTTCAAATTTATGGTGTGTTGGGAAAATGATTGGTAAAATAATTAATCGCCTTTCTGCAAGCAAATTAATCAGGCTAGTAATGCAGTAATAAATTTTCCTAAGAGTATAACGTTGTTGTAATGATGAACCGATCTTAATAAAATTTGGCTGAGTTTTGGAGAAATAGTTTTTATATTCCTTTTAGCTATATAAAGAAATCCATTATTTATGCTTGAAATTAAAGGCATTATAAATCACAACTACAACAATTTCATTCTGATTAGATATGTTTCATGTTCTCGGTAATATACTTTCATTAGAAGCAAATTCCACGGTAGAAACCGTATTAACATAAAATGAGGACCTATTTTCACAAAAATCAGGGAAGTAATCACTTGAACCTTAAGAAGCTTCACTCGAGTCGCAACTACCTACTACTAATGGAACTTTTTTCCCCTTGACTAAAGCCGATACTTGTAATGTGCAAGTTAGAGTGAAGGAAACGATTCAACTTGTGCTGATAGAAGATTCACGAAACCATACCTCTCCATGTAAACCATGTATTCAACTGCAGGCAAACTCAATTCAACTAGAATTCAAATTCTTCGGCACTGGTATCAGTTAGTTTAGCAAAAAGAAATTAAAAAAATATTAATTTTTTGCTATACATACGTACATATGTATCTACAACTATCTGCAGCTTGTATTGGTACAACATAGCTTGTAATCGATTGCTTTTCCAACAGTTCAACAGCACCAAGGTCCAGTCGTTAACAGTATAGATTCGAATTAAGAGTTTTGTTGCAGAGTAGACGTTCTAATAGAGATGATTAGTTTGATGGTCTAAACATACAGACAGAAAAACGTTCCTGACCGCCAATCTGTTTAATTCAGTTTTCCTTAATTTTGTTGTGACTCACTACTCAAAATAAAAGAAATTAACACCTATGTATAGGCTACCATAAAAAATAACAGGCTTTTAGCAAATACTCTTGCAATAAATATTGACCAAAAGCAAAGCAATGGAATTCACAAATTAAGATATTTCGGTGTTTTTTTTTGTTTATAAGATAAACGCGAAAGAGTGCGGGGATGGTGTATGTCTATCTATAAAACATGTTTTTAATACAATAAAAATGCAATATATAAAGAAAATATTAACAAATAAGTATAAATTGGAATCTAAATCATTCATTCATTCTTTGTTATTTTTTATAAGAACTTTTACATATGCATTCTGGTTAGATTACTTTCTTAGAAACGATGATTTAAATTCATTGTTTACAATTGTGGAAATCAGAACATTGTTTCCAGTTATAATTAAAGAAATGAAGAAATGAAAACCAACCCTTTATTCTACGCCACCAGCTAAATTATGATTTTTCTAGCTATACTTATATCTCTTTATTGGACATCAATTTTTGCCCTCTTCATTGACCATTAATTGAACTTTTAACATTTGATAGACATTAGGAAGTCAAAAAAATAATCAATTACTTTTGGCTGCCTGGCAAACAGCAAAACAAAATTAACCTCAAAATTTAAAAAAAATTATTGACTAACAAAGCAATTTGTATAATTGCAAAGATATCGTTTACTTATGATAAACAAAAAAAGCAATTAAATTAATATAACTCACCTGTCGCAAAGATAAATAAATTTCGAATAAGTTTTCTAATATACACAGGCCCAATATGCTAAAAAGCACCACATCAGCTTCTGTAAATGACATCGTGCAAAAATGCTGCTCAAAAGGCTATTTAGCTAACTAAAAACGGAAAAATTTATTAAAAAATATATCTTTTCTATGTTTAAATATAAATGATTTACATTTTTGTTTAAATTAAAAAAGTTTTATCGGTAATAAAATATTCTGCCACTGTTAGTTTTCTACTTTCTTCTAACAAATAAAATGCCGGATAAAAAACAACCACCCCCCTTGACTTAACCAAAAATTCACAATAACAGTATCAATAATAACTGGCTGTGTTTAGTAATTCCTTTAGAGATTTAAAAGATAGATGGTGATAAATGAAATAATTTATTTTTACAGATTTTTGTATAAAAATGGTTTTGAAATTTAAAGCCTGAATTTGTAAATGTAATTTTTATATTTTTAAAGCACAATTTTTAATAGCTTAATAATAAATGTGTAATGAACAGCACCATTTCAAAAGTAAATACTCTATTGTGAATATTCTTATATTATTCAAATAAACATCTGCAGTGCGTATTCACTGATTGTTTACAAAATCTAAAGCAATTTCGATACCAGTGAAAATGTAAAAATATTTTGCAATTAAATTGCAAATCTTTAACACAAAACTCTTTTATTATTAAATTCTTTCCATATACAATTAAAATATGCCTCAAAATCAAGCCAAAAAACGTAATAATGATAAAGAGTCGGCGGTAGTAAATCAATGTGAGGAAAGCAACAGCAGCTGTGCTGCAAGTGTAAATGGACAATTAAATAATAGCGGTAGCAGTAGTACATCAGGAAAATCCAGGAAAAGGTAATATGACATACAAATATACATAAAATAAAAACCTTGTTAAATTTGGACCAACACTTCTATGGTCCTTTGGCATTTGCAAAAAATCAGCATTAACCCTTAAATGGCTCTATAATTGCGCAGTTCAATTGGTGATACGATATTGATGTTTGTAATATAGAAATTGGATTAGATTTTAGAATTTCACATCAAATTTAATACTCCAAAAACCTTCCACTAGAGTTAGAGAAACTCTCAACATACAGCATAATTTTTGACAAGAATGATTGAAGCGATTCCTAAAAACATATTCAAAGATCAGAGTATGAAATTTAATTAATGCTCCGAAATCTTTGATCTAGTTTAAATGTGAGGAATTTCAATGAATTATTTTTTTTTTTAAATTACAGGAAACGCTGTGAAGTTGTTCGCTTTAGCGATTTAGAATCCGAGTTCGAAGATTGCGATTTAGAAGATGCTGCCGCCTTAGAAACTAAACTACGTAAAGTAGCTCGAAGAAATTCTTTAACCCATGAGGAAATGATGAAATTATTGCATGTAAGGTTATTAATAAATATATATTAAATTTTCTACTATAGATAAACTTTGCTTATTAGAAATTTGTTAAAAACGAACATATTTTGGCTTTGGTAACTCTAAAAGCTGAAGATGAATTGGCTAAGGAGAAACGTAAAGAAGAAGAGCAAAGAGCAATTATTATAACCGAAACGCCATCTATACCTAAGCTAACAAGAGCAAAAGCACGGGAATTAAATAAAACACCAACCGTTAAGCTAACCCCTTTAAAAGATCAAGAACAGCACGAGATAGCGTCTTTAATAAAAGAAGATTTACACTCAGATGAGGATGATGAAGAATATGTATTTCAGGAAGAAGATTTTGTGGTAATTATAGAATAATTGCAATACTTTTTAAATTGCTAATATTATTTTCCTTTTAAGTCCGATGATGATCCCAATAATACGGCTTCTGATTTAGAATCTAACCCACGTACACCCATGACACCTGCTAGCCAAATAGAAGATTCCCCAGTAAAATTAAGCGAAGACGGTTGTTTTAAAGTGCCTTTAAATAAGAAAACTGAAGAATTAACACAAGAATTGCGTATAGCTACTAGGACTAGATCAAAATATTGCTTACAACAAACCACTATAGAAGATTTACAATCGGAGTTTGTTCCCCCCGACGTAGAGGAGCCTTTAGAGGTTTCCGATTTACAGCCTTTAGATGAAGATTGGATGCAATTTCTGACAGATTTTACAAAGCCTTTAAGTAAGTTATGAAATTTGAAATTTTAAAATATAATGAATTAATTAGTAATAGACTGATTTGAATTTAGATTCTAGTCTAGTTGGAGATGATGATGATCCTATTAACGATCCTGAATATGTAGCAGCTGAAAAGGAACCTGGTAAGTACCAAAAATTCGCTTAAGGGTTAATTAATACATATATTTAGTATGAAGAGCCATTCACAATAACGTGTTATATAGTACAGTGTCTATTGTTTACATTTCGTTTAACCCGTTAAGAATTTAGACTTGGTAAGAAGGAACATACTTTTTTATCCGAGAGCAACACTTAAAGTGGTTGATACGGCAACCTTGTGTTTTTGTTTATATTAGTGTTTGCTCAGTTATTTATTCACAATAGTGTTGTTATAATTAATTGGTTGAAGCAATAAAAAACAGAAATTGTCTCAATTACAAGACATTTTCACAATAAAATATTAGATTATTTTCGAAAATTCAATAAAAGTTTGATATATTTTTTACTTAAAATATAAGTAAAATAAGTGTTGTGGTCAAATACATGGCAAAATGAGTTCAAAAGAAGACTTTCAAATGAAATATGAGTATGAGGACAGTAACTTGTAAGTATTTACACGATAATTAAAAAATAATTAACTTTTTTGCTATTAATAATTTTACTTAGTAGCTCCACATATTACTCCGACTATAAAGAAGATGAACAAAGCGATCCAAATCAATTGAATGATTCCTTGGGTGAATTGGTGACCGTTAAAACTTTGGAGGGTAACACTATAAATGTTTATTTGAGACTGGGTAACCGTATATTATTTTGTTCTGGAAAATATTTCTATTTAGAATACACGGTAGGTATCGATGTATTATTCATTTATAAAATATTTTATTCTAACTTTTTTGTTTCAGATGGCTCAAACTGATCATCAGAAAGAGTATACCGGCATAGTGAGTACTTGCCACACTTGTGGCGTTAAAATCAAAGGTTCCCTTAAGGTCAGTTCGAATTTCATATGCCATCTTAAGGGCCGTCATCCGGAGGTCTACAAGGAGTTTCTTAAACAAAAACAAGAACTAGCCGGATCTAGTACAAGGTTAAAAAAATTGGAAAGATCTTATGGTTCCCTACGCACAAATCCTTATCCCGCCAATATTCCTCAAGTAGGCACTGCTACTATACCACCTCCAGATAAACAAGACCAATTCCAGCGTAATCTTTTACAATTTCTAATATCCTCTAATCAAGATTTTCGCCTAGTAGACGATAGAAATTTCCAAAAACTTTTTGAATTTATGGATTTTCCCGTACAATTTAAAACTGCTGATTATTATGAGCAAATAATCAAAAATGATTGTAAATATAAAGAATTGGAACTTTGTAATCTATTCAACCAGACCCCAGTATTCGTCTGTCATACGTTTGATGTATGGTGTTATGGTGATTGTAAATACCTAGCATTCGCTTGTTTTTGGATTGATGATAATTTTCAAAGACAGGCCGCTTTATTAGCTTGTAAACGTCTTAATGCTACCACAAATGATTCCACCATTGCGCATGTGCAACAAGACATTTTAAGACAATACAGTTGCCATAAGGATTACATTGTTAGCTGTTTAACCAGAAATATACAAAACTATAAAGAACATTTTATAGATTTTGGTTTAAGAAAAGAAGTATTATGCCTACACCCTTCATGTTCCTCTGAAGATTGCTCATTTCTTCGACAAATACAAGATAATTTAAACTTTCCTCTAGAAGCAAATTTGTCAATTCATAAACTACAGCAATTAGATTTACAATATCTAAATAATTTATGGAGTGCGGGATTTATGAATTGTTTGGATAAAGATACAAAATTATTGCATCAAATGTGCTTAGAAAAGTAAGTTCTAAAAAATAAACGTAAGCCTCTTATTATAATTACTACCCAAATTACATTAATCCAACATATTTAAAGTTCAAGTTTCTTTTTGATATGTTTATTTATATATATATATATTCCGGCAGTAACACGTTGTCTATTTTTTTTTTTAACATTTTTATAATTCTATTTTAGTAAATTGTACACTTTCTGGAAATAAATTTTGTAAAGGAAACTTGAACTTGAAAGAATCTAGTTTATCTTAGAATGATTTTTAATTATTATTTTGCTTTCTTTTAGGTGCTGTTGTATATGGCTTAAAAGTCACACACAAGAGTTTAAGATTTGTTTTATAGACATACTGAACACTCCCATTACAAGGCCCATTTTATTTTCCTTAACATCTTTGTATACCAGCTTAAAGCAATTGCTAAATAATAAAGATCATATAGCAGCCATATTTGATTTTATAAAGAAACCTTGTTTTTCTTTGCCCGAATTGGAATACCTCGAAGATTTGGTGGATGTCTTTGAGCCTTTGCATGCAGCTTTTGAATTTTTAGATATGCCACAGAATCACTTTTATGGTTGCTTCTTGCCGACTTTAGTAACATTGAAATGGAAATTGACGCGTTTAATTAATAGTAAAAAGCTTAAACATTTACATGACGTATTGGTTAGGCTGAAAGCGTTATTGTTACAAGAATTCAAAGCTTACTATGAGCTAAATGAATGTAAATCTGAAGCCATTATAGCTGCCATTACATATCCACCCGTTAAAACGAGATTTTTAATGGGTTTACAGGATACGATATCATGTTTTAACTTTCAAGCCAGAAATTTATTACTTAAATATGCTAAAGATTACCATACAAATGAAGAAAATAATACGGATGATCATTTATTATCAAAACAAGAAGAAAGCTGTGTAAATAATACTTCCATGGCATTGGACTTCTTTGACTTTGGTGACACTACTGAAAACGGTAAGTTTTGTTTTGCTACTAATAAAGGAAAAATTATGTTTAAAATTGTTTTTTAAAATTATTTTTCAGTTTCTGAAGATTCTCAGATCCCTAGCTCGTTGAAACAAGAAATTGATGCCTATTTGGCTGATGGCGACAATACCTTAACATCTCTGCAGAAATATCCCACTATTAAACGCATGTTTTATAGATACAATACCTGTATACCATCTCCATCAAGTGTTTTACGTTTATTTCCTATTTTTGAAATATTAAAAAAGAGTTTGACCGCAACGACAACGCATGAACAGTTTCAGAATTATATTTTTTATCAATACAATTGTTTGGATAAGTAGTATATAATAATTTATTTATATTTTTATAAGTATTTAACAGTAAATTTTATAATTATTTTTAATTACAACAAAAAGTTTTATTGGAAAAGATTTTTCGATAATTTTACGAAAGAAAAACATGTTTTTGCGAATGGCTTTTCAGGGATGATTTTGTTTATTACGAAAAATTTCTTTATTATTTATTGTTTTATTAATTAATTATTTAAAAAGTGGATGCTGAGGAGCTTAGAGATGTTAATATATCGAAAAAGGAATTATCTGAATTGGTAGCCGAACTATACGACAGTCTTATGGTTGAAGGCCTTGCAATGGAGAGTATAGATCTAGAAACTCCGCGAAAATTTCTTGTAAATTCCCAAGAAGATAGGCTAAATTCACTTCACCACTCACCCAAAGAGTTAGACAGTAGAATACTGGATGTATCCCAGCAACTTGATTATCAAAAGGAAGCGCAACGTACTGTAACTTTACGCCAAGAAACTCAATCTCAGTTAAATGCTGTTACATCTACCAATATAACACACCATCATCATGATTATACCTTTCAACCGGATGTCATGTCAACTCCAACCACCCATTGTCAAACAACCAATAGTCACCATGTTAATGATCTTAGCCATAGCAGTGCTGATATTTCAACCTTAATACCTATAGCCCAAACTGCTGCCAATAATGTGGGAAATTCTCTTAATGATACAGTTTCTATTGGCTTGAATAATTTAAATACCCAATTGGATTTAATAGCAGTACCCATATCAGGCCAACCGAATTGTTTTAAATTAGCCAAAATAGTACAATCACCAGAAATGCTGACATCGTTTGTCAAAGAAAACAACAATAACAACATTGACAAGGAAAATATACCATCATCATCGAATGCTTTAGCAGAACGTTATAGTGTACCTTATGAAACAAATTATACTTGCAAGTATGTTTCCGTACGTAGACATGTTATCAAGGAATATATCGATAAATTTGAAAACTTGAAATATGCTCAAGATAATAAAATCTCTAGCACTACAACGGATACAGACAACTGCAACAGCCAACATGGTTTTACCCAGTATCAGTATGATCTAATGCAACAACAAATGAGAATACACGTACAACAGCTAACGCAAACATTTGTACAAGCCTACTGTCATCCAGAATTTTGGAAATTGGCACCCAAAACCAAAGATATGCTTTTGGAACTAAAGGAAAAATCCAAGGAAAATAATAACTTCAAAATATGGAATTTAGATAAGGCTGTAGAACTTGTCGAAAATTGGCAAAAAGAATTAGATCAAGAGACTCCAGATAATGCAGAATTAATGAAGTTTCTACACCATGAAATCAGTGCTACGTGAGTACAAATAATTATTCAGTTAGTACAAAATGTTGAAAAAAGAATTATTTTTATTTACTTTTAGCAATTCCAATTCACGTCAGATACCCCGTTTTCATCCACGCATTTTAGAATGTTATCTTAATTCGCCAGTCTTTATGTATCCTCAGTATTTACCTAGAATGCCATTTTCGCCCAAGGCTAAGATTCATGTCTTCTCACCAGCTGAATCCTATTTAATAGCCATGGGCCTGGAAAAGCATTTAAAACTAATATACGATAAAATGGAAAGAGTACCTCCAAAGACCACACCTTTAAGAACGGCCTGTAAACGTTTGTGCAAAGATACTTTACATGGCAAACGCTATAGACGCGTTTGGGGTTATATAATGCATTTACAAAAAGTCGATTACTATAATCCCATTAAGGTAGTACCTATTTTCAATTGTTTACGTATTTATTTTGAAATTGTTTAAAACATTTTGTATTGTGATTTTATTTTCAGTACTTTTTTGAACATAACAAGGCTCCACCTGTAGAACTTGAACCTATTATAGGTTTTGAAAATAACACTGTACTGCCACCTAAGGATCGTATACCAGAACTGCCTTTAGTCTATCAAACTTATTTACGAAAGGTAAGTGAAACTTTAATCGGTAATGTTTGTTTTTGTAATGGGTGCCTATTTATTATGTTACAGACATCGATAAAGAAATAGTTTATGGTCTATTTTCATTATTATTAAGGCAGATTAGCTGACTCGATTTAAAAGTTTTGGTTAGGTTAGGTTAGGAAGGATGGCGCGTCACTGTATCCTTTGTCACTCTTCGTAATAAAAAGTCAAGGAAAGGGTAAAGGAAAAGCAGAAGGGAAGAAAACAAAATCAAGAAGAGAAAGTTATTATCGCAACCGTAGATAATTTATCCTTGTAAAGATATTCCATTTGCCAGTAAATCCCATTTATGAACGCTATTGGATCTGATCCAAAGGCTTTTTTGTTTCCTTTCGTTTGGGATCTAGACATGGAATATTTTTTGTATCCGCTCTCATTAATAGTTTAAGAACTCTCCCAGATGTACAGAGAAGGAGACTTAAGATTCTATGCCGATGTTTCTTCAATGATGTCATTTAGCATTTCTAATTTTGAAAGCTTCATGTCCTGCATCAGTTGGTTGATCAAATGACTCCGTTATTGATTTCTATTCTCCATCTTTTCTTTCTCTCCTTCCTTCGTTGGTTATTATCATTAATCTCTCCTTGTGTTTATTTCTCCTTTAATTGATAGTACCAAACCGTTTTCTTTTTACCAAAACTTAGCTTCCTGTTGAACGAAAGAGTACGTAGATGACTAAACTCTTTTTTTATCGACAATTGACTCACCAAAATGTGGTGCAACTTTGACATTTAGTATCGATTAAACCAATATTCCGTGGGATTAATCGCCTCTCTTACGTTCCCAATGTTATCAAAGAATGTCTATAAAATCCAAGTCAAACAATAATTCGATTCCTTATACACGTAATACAGGTTATTAAATCTCAGTACTGCAGTCCTATAGCTTAACATATAACAAAATCCAATATGAGCCCCCAAAACCGTTTAACTAGTTATGTTAATACAGCAGTAATACTGTAAATCCAATGTTGTTGTTGTTGTGCTCTGCACTTTTTTTATTATTTTTTTTTAGTTTAGAATAGAAAACTTAATTTAAGTAATTTCTAAAATGAAACAAGTACTAAATGATATAAAAAAACTTAAAGAATTCCTACTCAATGGCCCACACGATCTCTAGGTATCAAACGTAATTCCGAACCGTGTTTGAGGAAAACATTACCAGCTGTCTGTTGAGGGCTAATGCCGATACCATCATCGGTTATTATAGCACTGGTGGCGGCAGGCACCTTAAATTCTTCAGCAGCAAATTTCAGTACAGCCGTAAAGGGTGTACCCTCAGGAACACTTAGAACTTTGAAGGGTAATTTAGGATCCGAAGTTAAAGTAATTTTAAATGTAACTTTCGACATGTTGTATGGCTGGCTGGTATTGACGAATTGAGTTGTTGGCTTATAGAAATAAGAGAAGCAAAGTTAGTGACGTGGTCAATTTGTTAATTCTACATTTAATATTAAGTAAATAGCAATATTTTATATGTATAAACAGAGTATTATTTAAATACCTTTGTATATTGTATTTAGGACTTTTATTCTTCTATAATTTTAATTAATTCTTTTGCTTTTTTTTTGTTTCTAAAATTATAAACACTGTATTCAACTTTACATGTACAGGGTCTATACTATTGTGAATGAATAAATTCTTTTAGAAAGTTGGCATTTCATAGGGGCCTATTAAAAACAGATATGTTTTATAACACTGACGTTTCGTGTAAACTGACATTTGTGAATAATGAACAATTGTTTACATTTTGTGCAGGGCAATACAAAATTAATTTTATTTATTTAAAAAGAAAAATAATGAAGTCCTTACTCATTTATTCCGGAATATAGAAAAACGCAACACCTAAAAAGAACTCCAACAAGAGAACTGGTAAACGATCTGCTACAGATAAAAATATCAAAGTCTCAGAGACTTTTCGAAATTCTTATGTGGATTTTGTGCGTGAAGCTTTAGGCCAGGATTTGCCTATACCTCACAGTTTTAGTGAATCAACAGAAGCTAGCGATACTCAAGTTTCAGATTGTGACACGTTATCAAATTGTGCAGAGAAACGCAAAAAATGTACACCACAAAAACTAGCAGCCAAGAGAAGACTACCGCAATCATTAACCATTAATGTGAACTATGTTTTTGGCAACAGTTTAGATGTCTCACAAGCATCAAACCCCAGTTTAAGGCCTTTAGCTGCTCCTAATTATAGTATAGATACAAGTTTGGCTAATACAACTACAACTCATATCTCCACAAATAGTACTTCAGACTCATTGTTGCAGCCTGCAGAAACCACAGTAATAAATAATAGTAGCTGCAGTCTGGTCGATTCTACTATAACTACATTAGCAGACAACACACAGACCAGTTTAAGTAATCATAATAGCTTGACAGATTATCCCGTGATCACTTACAATTTTGATTTACAAACAGAAACGTTACAACCGGCAATTGATTCAACATTGGGCGGACATGAACTGACAACAACTGACACTTCGCCAACTACAGCTCCAATTCTACCAAATAATTGTAATACCAATAACAATCAAGAAACTAAGTTTACAGCTTACAGGAAAACAACGAAAATCAAAAATTTATGTTATGGTTTTAAATTAAACAAAAAGATTAAACAAAAGGCTTCTGCTTATCGAGAAAAACGTAATTTGCAAAAGCGTTGTGAGGATTTGATTACGGCATATTCTCTGTACTTGGAAACTATACTGCTAAAGTATAGACACCATCCTCTTATACAGCACTACTACAAACATTTTAAAGCCTTGGAACTGTATACCAATCTGTTGACTGGTTTGAAATATATCTGCCATAAATATAGTACAAATATGTCGTCTCCTTCCCCTAATAATAGTCCCTCTAATCTGAAACGTTCTCGTAATACAAACTCGAATAATGATGATGACTGTACACCTTCATCGGCCCGACAAGTAAGGAAATTAAATAGACAAGAAGAGAATTTTAGGCACATGCTATTGCCTGACACACCCGAAGAGGCTAATCGTAAAGATGCAAGTAAGTACATAAATATGGATTTTGAATTTCAAATTATTTTTGTTTACACATAATGTTCTTTTCTTTTTAGTTTATGCTTTTAATTTCTATGAAAAAGTAGAGGAAGCTTTCAAAGCCTCCAATAGGCCAGAGGATTGTAAAAAATTCAACAATATTTTAAAATATTTCGATCCAAAAACGGATAAAGTTTCGGATTTGTATTACGTGAGTTATTAAAAAAAATAGAAATAGAATAGGAAGAACAATCATATTGATATGATATGATTTGTCCAACAAGTCGACCTCCTCTTCTTGGAAAATTATTAGATTTAATGAACTACAAACAATTGTTTTAAAATATTTTATTTTTTCCAACAGAAACTTGAAAAACTTTTCTTACCCGATCATCCCGAGCTGGCCCAAGTTTTCTTAACATTTCTCTTACCTTCTGAAGCAGCTGAAATAGGCAAATTCTTCGAACACTTCATGATCAATAACATGACAACTTTCATTAATAAATTAAATATTTACTTTAATAAACAACCGGCACAAATAAGAAAAATCTATAATTGCCTCAACGATTTGGCCGAAGATCCCAATGTGACAATGAAAAAAGTGGAAACAAAAATAATACCCCTGCTTAAGGGTAATCAATTTTTAATAGACTGGTTTATGCAACAATTTCCACAAAATACGCCACCAGAAAGGTGAGATAATAGCAAAAAAAATAAATGTTTAATTAGTTTTAATAACTTATTTTAACTTTGTAGGCTCTTCTCTGCTCCCGAACACATTATCAATTTGAAAGAACAACAATCAAATCGTTCTGGAGAATATGTGGAAACTATAGCGTTAATGGATTCACCCACAAATGATAATCAACAAAAACAAAGCTGCCAATTAAGAGTACGAATTACATATTTATTCTTTTATATGCAAACATTTTGTTTATTTACAATTGTTTTCTTTACTTTTAGTACATAAATGGCCGCATTTTTTATGGTTCCAAGATGTTATTACCAGCCAAATTATCATTTATGGCGACTTCTTATAAAGACAAATATTTAGAAGATAATGACTCCACAACACTTGTTAGTCCAACGACAGGCTGTGTCCATGGCATTAAAGAACATGGTGACAAACGTTTGCAAGCTGCTGCCGATCTTACATCCGCCCATGCCACAACTACCGAACCACCTGTTAGTGATGATCATGAAAAGTCCGAAGAAGAAGATAACTCAAAAGCTTTAGTTATAGACATTACAGCCGATGAAGAAGACAGCTGTTCATCGGTAGAGCTATGTGATGAGGCAGCACTACGTGCCCATGCTTTAAGATTGAATCCCTCAGTGTACAGTTCCACTTGTTATGCCTCTGCTAATGCCACTAGTACACCCAATATAAATAACAATTTTCAAGCTCATCATCCCAATGTTAAAAAGACTTCTTTAAATTTTAATGACGACGCAACCAAGTTATCACCACGTAAGAATTTATCATCTAGCACAGCAACAAGTCAGCAGAACTTATGTTCGCCACTAAGTGTACTTATCAGTTCGCCCATGAATTCGAAAGATAAACGTAAATCGCCCATAAAGAAAACAAAGTCGCCTTTAAATAACAGGACAACGAAAACCACCGCAAATCATTCGGTGCAACCCATGGTGGTTATTCATGAAACTAATTCAGCCATACAGTGTGCCAAACGTTTAAAATCTTTAATAGATGAAGGTGAACCGGCTGGAGAAACGACAGAAGAAATTATAGATTCTAAGGAAATCATACAAATAGTAGCTAGAACAAAAAGTTCTTTAAAAACATCAACAATTACAAACAATTGTGCCGCCACTAATTGCCAAGAGGTTAAAGAAGAAAGTACAGATGATTTGGAATTCATAACAGAAAATGTTAATCTTAGTCCAAGTCCTTTTCCCTGTCTGCGTATGGATACCGATTCAAATGAAGAAGATGTGGCTAATTCTAAAACACCAACACCTCCTCCACCTTCACTCTCTCCTGCTACCCCAACAGTTGTTCCTGCACAATCAAACCCGTCCACGTTGGCTAGTGATGAGGATAGTAAAATAGATATTGTCACCACTTTAACTACCTCCCCCAACATAAGTGAGGAAGCATCAAACTCTGGGGCACCACCACCAACAGTTTTGCCTTTGAATTCTGCTTGGACCAGAGATGAAGATAAAATCATCTTAATCGAAATGAAATTGGGCTCGCAAAATCGTCAAGAACTATACCATCGCATAGCAGACAAGTTACCAAAAAGGACAATGTTTGAAATATCGGCAAGACATCAATTTTTAATGGATTTTCTATCCAAGTTGCAAGGAAAATAATTGCATTACATTTGTTTTGTATTTATCATAGGTTTAGTTTTCTTTTTTTTTTCTTTTTTAATTAAGAAGTTTAATTAGGGTTTTACTTAACCAAATAAATCTAGTTATATTTTGTTACCATGTCTACTTGTTCCACACCGTTTTTGTTTTTTTTTTTCATTTGCCAAAACATAGACATTCTAATCAGAAAATAATTTTATTTATTAAACAACATAAATTTAAAGATTGTGATTGTGTTACCGAGACATATAAAAAAAGAAAATATGTCCGCTATTGGCATTAACGGGTTTGGTCGCATTGGTCGTATATTTTTAAGACGTTGCCTTAGAAAGGAAGCTCGTGTCGTGGCTGTAAACGATCCCATGATTAAGTTAGAATATATGGCTTATCTGCTTAAATATGATTCAACCCATGGACGCTTAGCTGCTGGTATTTGCGCTGATAGTAAAAATCTTATAGTTGATGGCCAAAAAATACGCGTGTACAACGAAAAGGATCCAGCTAAAATACCCTGGTCTGAAGCCAAGGTAGAATGTGTAGTAGAAGCTACAGGTAAATTCTTAACGAAAGATACTGCCGGTAAACACTTAAAGGATTCTGTGAAGAATGTGGTTATCTCAGCACCCTCTAAAGATGATACACCAATGTTTGTGTGTGGCGTCAATTTGGATAAATATAAGCCGGATATGAAAATAGTTTCTTGTGCGTCTTGTACCACCAATGCTTTAGCACCTTTAGTTAAAGTAATTCATGATAAATTTTGTATTATTGAGGGTCTTATGACCACCTGTCATGCTGTTACTGCTACCCAAACGACCGTGGATGGAGCGAAATCAAAGTGGCGCAATGGACGCGGTGGTCTACAAAATATTATACCAGCCTCGACAGGTGCAGCAAAAGCCGTTGGTAAAGTTATACCGGATTTAAATGGTAAACTAACGGGTATGGCTTTTCGTGTGCCTACACCCAATGTTTCAGTAGTAGATTTAACTGTACGCTTAGAGAATGCTGCCAAGGCCGAGAATATTAGAAAAACCATAAAAGAGGCCGCTGAAGGACCTCTAGCCGGCATATTGGGTTATACCGAAGATGAAGTTGTGTCCACTGATTTTAATAGCTATTCCACTTCGTCAGTATTTGATGCAAAGGCCAGCATTTCTTTAAATGATAATTTTCATAAGCTTATAACATGGTATGACAACGAGTATGGTTATTGTTGTCGTCTATTGGACTTAGTTAATTATGTACAAAAAGCAAGTAAATGTTAATAATATCGTTACTATTTATTATTAATAAATAATATTTGTTGAAAAGCTCAGCTTTTTTTCTTGTTACTAATCCAACGGGCCGCTATGCGTGCTCAAGTGAGCTTTGTGACATCAGAGCTACCACTCCGGCCTAACCTAATCCAAGTAAATATTTTGCAATCTTCGTTAATTCCCTGAGTGTAGGAACTTGTTTAGTAACCTCTCTCGTATTCTTAATAGCCTCATCCTCCTCTAAATAACTGCAACTTCTATAAAATAATTCCACCAATCACACTATACGTTGGTTACCCTTTTTAATACCAATCAGTGTCCAGCATGCCTATTCAGCTGCCTGCTAACCGCAAAATGTGGATGCGTAGTTTGGTACACTCAAGCTTAACAAATCATTTAGTCGCTACAGACATATCTAATAGATTCTCTCACTTGAAAAACAGTTGAATTCATACTTTTTTTGGTTCTATTCACTGTAATCCCAAATTCTCACCTTGCTTCCACTTCCTCCTTTAATTGAATTTTCTCACAACTTGTTTGGCAATTCTATTATTACGTTTTAATATATGTAGGTATGTATATTGCGTTTTCCTATTAATAACTTATTACGTTTTGTTTACAATTATTGGCTTAACACTCTACTTATCATACGACACTAGAATTATCATTAAATTTTACCGATGAAATGCTCATAATTTCATCATCTCCACCCTCAACAATTTCGTCATCCGGCTCATGGACTATATCGTCTAGTGTAGGAGTTTTAATACGATTTCTAATTATTATATCACGATCAGCTGGTGTTTGTAAATGTAAAGGATTGGTAACAATTTCGCAACCATCAATATCGCGACCCTGTAAACCCAAAGTTAAATTAACCTTAGATTGACGGCCAGCTGTTACATCACCAGCATTTGTAGATAGTTGAGCACCAGCAGTACGTACACTACTAGCCGGGGGTGGTTTTAAACGAGATGGGTCAAGTAGGGAAGGCATTTTAGTTGGCTTCATCATTGTGCGGGCAGGTGAACTTTTGCGTGAATTATTAAAAGGTTTCAATTGTTTGGCTCTGTAAGTCATAATCGAAAATAACAATTTCTATATAGTAGAGAGTAATACTTAAATGGCTAAAGATTAACTTACGCTTCAATCAATTTCAATAGCAAGCGATGATATGCCTCATATTCCTCACTGCCAAACTCATTGGGATCGTGACGGGCATGTTCGTACATATCGCAAAATTGATGAATCATACGCTGACCTGTACCATTGAGACAAGCTGAAAGTGTGGTCAAAAGAAAAGCCCTTAGATTGTCATAGGGATGACGCGTAGAACCATCGTATTTGGCTATTTCACGTTCTGTAATACACAATTTTTATTGGTAGAGAAAGGTATTGCTCTAAAAAAAGCGAAAGTCTTGGTTTTATACCTAAAATTTTTACATCATCCACTGCCTGCATGCGATAGTAATAAGGAGGCAAAGGCTTATCACATTGTAGTATATATTTATCATCATTCCACAATAGTTTTGGCTCTTGAGCAATTTTTTGTATACAGTCCAAGCGGCGTTCAATTTCTTTTCGTAACGCCTTCTTGGCATCGTTGCCCACTGGGACATGTGGCCCTCTGCGACTTCTCAAGGTAAATCTCATTATTTGTCTTTTGGCAAAAATGAAAAGCATTACGAACGTCAACACTCCTCCACCAATTATGATAATTATCATAACACCCGACAATTGCTCCATTTTGCTTGTATTCCTTGTTCCTGCTAATGTTGGTGTTGGTTCTTGTTTTTGCAAGGGCGGAACTGTGTACAAAACACCCGTTGTTTTATCTGTATCCTTTAACTTTTTCCAATATAAACCATCCATAGACATTAATTTAAAGTTCAACGTGCACAAAACACTGGATATTCTCTTTATTATATTTTTTCTAATAAATTTTCAAATTGATTGATTTTTTACATCGCATCCCTTTTTTCTTATGGTAATTTTGTATATGATCAGCTGTTTGTATTAGTTTTTGTTGTAGCTATTGTTAATGGTTTGTTGTTCTCAGTGAAAAGTGATAACAAATATTTTATAATGATAACGGTCAATCAAGGAGCTGCCAGATCTTTCAAATTAATGGGCGTTTTTACATTATTTGTTTGAGCTGAAATAAATTAAAAGTATTAACAAAAGTAGTTAATGACCGTTTTAATAAAAAATTGGCTTCCCTTATACTTATTTAAATATTAAGTTATTCATTATTCTTTCAATAGATTGAATTACGCTAGAACTTGAATTAGATAGAACTTTAAATGACAATAAAAGTAGGAATATTGTATTTTTATGTTTCCCTCTCTTTTGCAGTACTTATTCTTTTTATTGTCTGTTTGGGTTGATACACATTTTTGAAGGTATCCATTATGGACTGCATCTAGTATCTAGATGAAAATGTTTTTTCATCACCTACCTAGTCTAGTAAAGATATAACAAAAATCTCACACTATTACTTTTTTACAATTAATACTCATGGTATGACCCCTAGTTATGCAGTGTATTGTATTAGAACTAAAAAAATACTTTATGGTACAATGGAAAGTTTGTACTCTCTGTTTGGGAATAGTTATTGCATATTACATTCAGTTTTGAAAATCCCTATAGTCTGGCAGCTCTTGAGCTTACATATGTACTCCTTTTCTCAGTGCAACTATGCATTAAATGCGTCACTTAAAAATGTTTACATTTTTTTCTCTCTCTCAAACTATACTACGTCATAGCGAAAAGTCCTATTGGTGTAAATTTTGTTTAAAATCAATTTATGATTGTATTGTTGTTTTCATATGTTTAAAATCAATGTAAATAAACAAAAATCTTCATACAGTATTTATGAAATAACAAAGTGTTGAATATATATTACGAATAACAAATATGGGAGAGGAAACTTTATTAACATTTTCATTGGCTGCAGCAGAGGTAACAGCAGACCTCAATGGCACTAGCTGTTCTATCGTTACTAACGACAATACAAACTGTATTGTGAGTTCCTCATCTAATTTTTCATCATTTAATCTACATATAAACGCTTGCTCTTCACCCATTTATGCACAGAATATAAATTCTAAACGAAAACAGATAAACAGTAACATTCGGCACCACCACAACAGTCGCAACTGCTTAACGGACAAATTAAACGGTAGAAATCTATTCTATGCCGAACATTTAAAAACCAACAAAATAAGCAATTTGGGCGTATTGCTGGACAAACGTTTCGTTGCACTTTTGGTATTATTTGTCAGTATAATAGTTTTCTACAAAATGGTTATTGTCACAGGTGAGTCTGGTAAAAGAATTTAAATATTATTCACTCTATTAAGTTTTTAATCTAAAGAAAGTCATTTCAAAAAGGAAATGCATACAGAGTTTAAATTGATTATTCAGGGTCAAGTGCCAATCGATAATGTACATACATGAGCTATTTGAATTAAAATTCTATTTGTGAAATTTTTATTTTTTTCCTATGTACACATATGCATGTATGTACCAGTATAAAATGCTATTAAAAATAGAAAAAACGCATTTGAATATTGCCAATGAAATAAGAAACAAAAAAAACTTTGTATTGATGATCTCACTTCGTTGTATGGTGAATTGGTTTTATACACATTTACCTCCTTGCCTTCCATACAAATATTGTCATTCAACTTATGGTTTGATACATCCATCTATCTGACAACGAAGTGTTTGTTTGTTTTTCAAAAGCAATTATTCACTTATGTTTGGCTATTGTTTCTTTTTTACCTTTTTTGGCTTGTTAGTGTTTGGTGGTAAATTAATGAAAGCTTAAAACAAAAAACAAGCGCTAACCCCGATGTGCTCCGCTGCTTTGTTTACAGTTTATTTGATAAAAAAATATAGTAGAATGTGTGACGCACAAAAAGAGGGTAGTTTTCGTAAATTAAACAATATAACGCAGAGAAGAAATTGTTGCTGCTGTGTTGACCTTCTTTGGTCGACTGCGTAGCATATATACATATATGCCCCCACCCGTAAGAAACTAAGTGTCAGATTTGGAATTTATAGGATCGCTAAGTAATACAGTAAGACCCCGCTTAACGCGGGAGGATACGTTCCAATAAGTTCCAGCACTAAACGAAACAGCATTAAACGAAGCTTTTGCCTAGAAAACTCTTTAATGTTCTCAGTTCAGTACAAAATCTAACATTCGCCTGTACAGAGCTTAACCCCCCATTTCTGTGAGACGAACGTCCATTTGTATGATAACTAAAAAATATGTGGCTAAATAAGTGTTCTTTTTATTCTTTTAGACGTACATACGTTTAAAATTGTCCGTCTTAAAGAAACAGCGGGTAATGAGCAATAATCTAGTCTTCCGATACATCATCGCATTTTCTGCGAAGGTTAGGTTAGATTAGAGGACGTGTACTTGTCGACTGAGACAAGATTTTAATAAAATTATTAATGAAGCTGAAAGAACTAATGTACAATAGTTATCTGTAGACTGTAAATAAACAAACAAACAAACAAACACATACACTTTTTTAAAATTAATATTAAACGTATAACGGTGCTCTTGTTAATGACTTAATTGTTAAACAATTATGATGATGAAAATGTGTAACCATAATAATATGTACACTTAAACTTCCCAGATTTTTATTTCCATTAAAGACAAATGTAAACAAAATCCATACTGTTGAGGTTGTTGAAATAAGTGGAATGAATAATTGAGAAATTAAAAAAAAAAAAAAATTAAAAAAAAAGATATTTCTCATCACATGTATTGTATACAGGCACTGTTATATTTCTTAATAAATTGCATGTAGAAATTTATTTTATTTTTTACTTTTGGAAGTCTATACGTGTAGCCAAAGAATGATAAAGAAAATCATTTATTGTATTGAAAACTGAAGTCATGCAATCTTTAATTTTAATGATTCACTTGGGTTTCACTGTTGTTTTCTTTTTAAATAAAAACTTTATTAATTTACGATAAAGTCATTGTATTGCTTTTTCCAAAATTCATTTAACAATGGCCTTTTAAAACATAAACTAGGCAGCTAAAGTGTTTAGGGTATTGATACTAAGCGAGAGGTCCGTCCCCTCTCTTTTAGGACGTAGTACAATGGGTCAACTTCACCTCGGAGTACTGTGCTTGTCTCAATGGCAAGTACACGTTCTCTAACCTAAACCTAAATCTACTATGCGATGTAGATATGCTCATGTGCTTATACATAAAGCCAAAGCTGCATTTGATAATTTGCAATACTCATGTATTATATCTATACAGGTATTCCCCGACTTACGACCGAGATGGGTTCCTGGTCATCGGTCGTAAGTCGATTAATTCGTAAGTCGAATTTCATATAAAAAAAAATTTAAGAAAAAAATTACATACTGTACTACTAACATTGAGGGTCAGGAGAAATCAAACTACCCAAAATTTATATTTACTTATATATATAAAATTTATATTTTAGGAATTCCCCGCAACTACATATTTGTCTTCTTTAAGTATTTTCTATGAAAAAAATTAGAAAAAAAATGGTCGTAAGTGCGAATAGTCGTAAGACGAACGGTCGTAAGTCGGGGACTACCTGTACTTCGTTACTGCATTAAGCAATGCTAAATACTATGTGTTGACTAGGTATAAAAACAATTTAATCTACTACAAATAGATCGTCAAACAAGAAGATTTTAATCCTAAAATCAAAGGAAGAAACCTCTGTAAACAATGCAAAGAAATTTTCTGCATTGCAATGGAATTGCACCCAAAAGATGGGATAAAATTAAATCATTAATTAGTCGTCTTTAAGATTAGATAGTTGTTAGTAATTAGAAACCTAATGGATAGAGGAATAACGTTAACAAATTATTGCACAAATGTGTGTATTTTACATGAATGGAATCATTTGTATTAAACTTTCAATTTCATTGTGTTTCAAAGTCGTGAAAAAATGTCATCTTAAAATTGTTTCTTTATATTTATTTATGTTATTTACATTAATTGTTTTACAAAACAATACTTATTTGTCATACAACACATTTGTGGTTTGTCTAATAATTTATTAAAACTCAATAATGTTTTGTGGTTTTCTTTTTCATTCTTCATATCTTGTTTATTCTATTCAAACAGTTATTAAATATAAAAAAAAAAAATTTTTAATTTTAATTACAGTGCCCTATGCCAACACAGAAAGTCTTATTGATTTAAAAAAATTTGCAGAAAATAGCTATAATGAGGCATTAATTTGGGCTTATAAACACAATGTTAATAGTATTATACAGCCTTTGTTATGTGGGCTATCTATAGCCATATTTGGTTATGCCCTTGTATATTTGGATAGTAATATACCAGGTATAAGTCCACCCTCACCATTTTCGCCACGTAAAAAGTTATAGTAAGTAGAAATTTATTATTATTATTATTAGTTATTGTTAAAAATGGTTTTTGGTTTATTTCAGTTATTATCAACAAAGAAGCAGCATACATCTGGGCTATCTAACAGCTTTAGCTGTGGGTGTTGTTATAGGAGTTCTTATGTATTTAGATAACTAAATATAAAAAAAAACAATACAGAACTTCGCCATAAAAGTAAATATTCTTTACAATATAATAATATAAAAAGATAACCTATATTCGCTTTATTTCTTTAATGAAAACAAATTAACAAAACTGCAATAACGCCACAAAACAAAAGAAAACAAAACTAATAATCAAAACTCATTTGTAATCCTTTCATTTAAACACATAAGTACAAAGTATTATAGTTTCCTTTAAAAAAGAAATCTAAAAAAATCAAAACTTATTTACATTTCTTCATATTAACGCTTAAATACTAGTTGCTTATAAGTAGAGAGTAAGAAATATATTTTTCTTAAATATTAATATTCAATATACAAAATAAAAATAAAAGAATTTTATATTTTTACGTTAAAATACATTTTAACCATTTGCATTTTGATTTTGTAATAAAACAAAAGTATTCACATTTTGTATACGCATAAAGTTTGAATGCTGTGGAAGTTCATCTATGGCCTGCAATTTAAAAATTCTTAAACGATTACAACCAGTCATACGACCAACTACGCGTATATTAATGTCTAAAACATATATAATAATAAGAATATCAAATCTTTTTTGGCCTCAATAACATCTTACCACTATTGTAATCTGCCAAAGTATTGTCAAAATCATAGTAAATACATTGTAAAATAGGGCCATCACCCTCACTATTACGCATAAGTAAAATATGTTCGTAACGATTTTTACCATTGGAAATTTTTATTAATTTACCTAAAGGGGAAAAGGATAAATAAAAGTATCAGCAGTAAAGAGCATACAGACTTTTATTTTATTCTATTACGAAAATGTTAACAAAGAATGAGGTTACGTTAGTTATGTACTTAAACTTACCATATACATTCCATAAAGCATCAATATTTGGATACATTTTTGTAATTTTCAATACAAAATCTACTTTGCCTACCAAAGCTAACATTTTTCGCCCAGGTTGATCCATAATATTTTGTACTGCAGTGTCCCTTGTAGATTCTTTATCATTGACAAATTCCTTCTTCACTTTAGTACTACAAGAGGGCCGTTCCAAGTTAGCCGTTGTGGTACCAATGGTGTTATTCAATTTAACTTTACCTTCCAATGCTTTCAGTTTTGGTGAGGGCATTATAAAAAGTTCAGTTTTGGTTTCAAATTGTTCAGCCGCGCCAAAAGTATCATTGAATTGATCACTGGGACGTTTTAAGGAACGCCGTATATAGAGTTTTGTTTGTTTAAAAGTGGGTTTTTTGTCGACTGAAGCTGTCTGAGCTGAATCTAAACTTCGATTCATTACTTGGTTTTCATTATTTGATAATTCAGTGAGAAATTTGTTTTTCGAATTTTTTTCACGTAAAGCTTGTGCCAGTGGTTTATTGCTTTTGACTAAGGCAGAGTATAATAAATATTTAATGTATTAATTTATTAAATTTTATAAATAAAAAATATCCTACCTGAACGAAACATTTTTGCTAAAGATGACATTACAGTAAAATACCACAGCTGCTTCAAAAATAACGGTACTGCTATCGTTTACTAACGTATGAAAGAAATTATAACTTGGCAGCATTGTTGTAGGAAAGTGATTGAAAGAGAATGTGGAACGTAAAACGACAGTGTATATGATTGAATAAATTATTATTTTTAATTTATTATACCAAATCATTAATTTTATAGTAGCTGATTTTTAAAATTGTTATTTATATATATTTAAGCCATGTTCATGATCTTCTACAAGAAAATAAACTTGACATTACTTTTTCTTTATTTATTTTGTTTTTATTAGAATATGGCATCCCTTTTTTCATATATCTTTGACAGTTTTGTTGTCAATTTCGTTTTGTATTGTGTGGTGGAATGAATTTTTGTCCACGCGAGTTAATTTTTTTTTTATTCAACCACCAAGTTTTTCTTTAATTATTAACAAATAATTGCTTTTAAATTAATAATACTATATGAAATCAAGTTAAAAACCTAAAAATGAGTACGATTTTAGAGAAAATTTCCGCCATTGAAAGCGAGGTTTGTATATAAATTATTTGCAAGACCCTGGCAAAAAAAATCTAACCTTTATTTTGTAATTTTATAATTGTGTGTCTGTGTTAACCTACCGGTTGTTCCATAATGTAGATGGCACGCACCCAAAAAAACAAAGCCACCTCGGCTCATTTGGGTCTGCTAAAAGCTAAATTGGCCAAATTAAGAAGAGAATTGATTTCACCCAAAGGTGGCGGCGGTGGTGCAGGTGAACAAGGTGAGTTGAGAATTCTAGAATCATCCGTAAAGCAGATTTCATTAAATATTTTTGTTTTTTTTGTTCATAGGCTTTGAAGTTGCCAAGACAGGTGATGCCCGGGTGGGCTTTGTGGGTTTCCCTTCGGTGGGTAAATCCACTTTACTTTCTAATCTGGCTGGTGTCTATTCAGAAGTTGCGGCCTATGAGTTCACCACGCTTACTACAGTGCCCGGCTGTATTAAATATAAAGGTGCAAAAATTCAATTGTTGGATTTGCCTGGTATCATTGAAGGTGCTAAAGATGGTAAAGGTCGTGGTCGTCAAGTTATTGCCGTTGCTCGTACCTGTAATTTGATATTCATGGTACTTGATTGCCTTAAGCCTTTGGGCCATAAAAAACTGCTGGAACATGAATTGGAAGGTTTTGGTATACGTTTGAATAAGAAACCACCAAATATCTATTTTAAACGCAAAGACAAAGGTGGTGTCAATTTGAATTCTATGGTACCACAATCCGAATTGGATGCTGATTTGGTAAAGACTATTTTATCTGAATATAAAATACACAATGCTGATATTACACTGCGCTATGATGCCACCAGTGATGATTTAATTGATGTTATTGAAGGCAATCGTATTTATATACCCTGCATTTATTTGTTGAATAAAATCGATCAGATTTCTATAGAAGAATTGGATGTCATCTATAAAATTCCGCATTGTGTGCCGATTTCAGCACATCATCGTTGGAATTTCGATGATTTATTAGAAATGATGTGGGAATATTTGAGACTTGTTCGAATGTAAGTATAAATTTAAATAAAAAATATGTTTTGTTTTACATGTTTGCTTCCGCACTTGTTGAATAATATTGCTTTAAAATACGTGTCAACTTCTATTATTCCAGTTATACAAAACCTAAAGGTCAACTGCCTGATTACAGTTCACCTATTGTATTACACAATGAACGCACAACTATTTCTGATTTCTGCAACAAATTGCATCGTTCTATAGCTAAAGAATTTAAATAGTAAGTATTACTATCAAATATTTGTGTGAATTAAATGAATTAATTAATATGTTTTCTTTCACAGCGCTTTAGTTTGGGGTTCATCAGTTAAACATCAACCACAAAAGGTGGGTATCGAACATGTGCTCAACGATGAAGATGTTGTACAGATTGTTAAGAAAGTCTAAATAAAGTTACATGGAATTCTATTGACGAAAGATTTATATTAAAGTTATGAACACCACGCCCCCCTCCACAATTAAAAACTAAAAGAAAGTTGTATAACATTGATATTTTCCATTTTCACATGCTTAAAAAAGGAAAACTAAAGAGAAATAAAAACGAGAATTACAACATAAAATGAATTTAAGTCTCCTTTTCTTGCCTTACAGAATGCAGTCTCTTTCTTGTAATTAATCTAATATTTATGGCTTTATGGGTTAATTATTCTAACTGGGGTTTCTTTAATGGCCTTGGAGAATTGACTTCTATGAGGAGTTTCATTTCTGGCATTAGCTTAGTGGTCAGGTGGCTCCGTTTTATTTCCTGCGAGGAGATATGCTTCTGCTTTCGTATAAATTAACCTAACCCACCCTACTGCTGGATGTTACATTTTTCAACAACTTCAAAATTTGTTGTATTATGGACTAAAATTTCGAATTTGGTTTTCGAAATTTTATTTTATGAGGAGTTTCATTTCTGGCATTAGCTGAATAGTCAGGTGACTAGGTTTTTTTTTCCTGTGAGGAAATATGCTTCTGCCTTCGTAACCTAACCTACCCTACTGCTGGTTATTACATTTTTCAACATCTTCAACAATTTCTTGTATTATGGACTAAAATTTCGAATTTATAGTTTCTTCTTGTAAATTGACCTGAAATTTGAGTTAAACGTACTTGTACTTGCATGTAAATGAATCGTTAATAAGAATTATTGCCTACTGCGAGCTGCTATATTTTTAAATATTAGCATTTATTGGAATATAAGAGCTATAGTGGAGCGACACACATCCTTTAATGTCAACTGTCAATCATTTTTGCACACGGCGTACCCTTCTGATAGCTAAGGAGACCCTAACGACAGGCCGTGGGCGATATAATTCTAGTTGAGTTGTGAAAAAATATTAATTTTTTCTGCCTGACCTGAGGTGTTTTAGCAGCGCTAGAGCCCGGATTGGTTTTTGTTGTATTTCTGTCTTTATTTATGTATATCTTTACGTTATAAATCTCAAGCTTAGAATGAATCTTAATTTGCAATGCAGTTTGACATATCTTTCTAACTACAGAGCCTTTACAAATTTCAACGCCGGTATTACTTCTTGGCATTGCCAACATCTTCCTTTGTTTTAGATATATAATATGGGGCCCAATACGGAGGCTTTCGATGACGACTTGACCTTCTTAATTCCACATTGGAGTCAGTAGCAACATTTGATTCAAAAGGTGGGGTAGAACTTACAAATGGTTGAGTTGTTTGAGGAGAATGGCTAGACGAAATTTGTTCGGCGGGCTGATCTGATGCTGGAGCTTCGACTGGAATACAAGACAATGGTTCAATAACTTGGAGTTCAGTTGAAATAGAATTTGGATTATGTTGTTCCAAATTTCCTTGACTAACATCCATTCGTTCCACAGCATTTGTGTTTTCTAAAAGATTAAAAGATAATGGCTGTAAGTCAAAACAATGTAAAAAATCAGTTAATGATGAAGTGTTCGATTCAGGACGTTTAGACAAATCTGGTCTTAATTGGTTAACATGACAACGAATGGTTCTGGAATATGATGAATTGTTAAGTTTTACCTCGTACATAACTTTACCGATCTTATTTATAATTATTCCGGGGGTCCATTTCATTTCATTTCGCTTGTATACCTTTGCTAATACTTGTTGTCCAATATCGTAGATTCTTTGTTTAGCTCCATATTGGTTATTGAACTGAGATTCCATTTTCTGGTTACGAATTAGGTTATCCACTCTAGGTTTTTGTAGCAAATCAAGGTTAATTCTAATTTTCCTTCCTACGAACAATTCAGACGGAGTTTTTCCCGTAGCTTTATTTGGAGTAGACCGATAATACTGGAGAAAAGTATTTAAATTGGCTTTTGCTGAACCTGACCCTTCCAATTTTTTTAATGCTCTTTTTAAGGTATCCACAAATCTTTCGGCTTGTCCATTTGATTGTGGGTGGTATGGCGGTGTAAATATGTGTTGAATTCCATTTTCTAAGCAGAATGTTGCAAATAACTGGCTTGAAAATTGAGTGCCATTATCACTCACAATCAATTCTGGATTACCAAATGCAGTTGTAAAATCTCGAAGGCAGTCAATTATAATGGCAGATGAAATGGATTTAATTTGATATATTTGGGGCCACTTAGAGTATGCGTCCACAATAATAAAATAGTAAAAATTATCCACGGGACCGGCTATATCCATATGGATCCGTTGCATTGGTCTGCTAGCAATTGGCCAGGATGCTAATGTAGTTTTTGGCAGTGTTTTTGCAACTTCCGAACATTTCAAACAATTTTGAACATATTTTTTTATGTCCTCATCTATTTGCGGCCAATATACATAACTTCGTGCCAACATTTTTGTTCTTTCAATGCCATCATGAGCCTTGTGCAATTCTTTTAAAATTTTATTTCTGAAACATTTAGGTATGACAATTCTATCACCATACATTAAACAGTCTCTGGCAATACTCAAATTGTCTTTTCGTGAGAAATAATTTTTTAAATAAGGATCAATTATTTTGGGCCACTTACCAAATTTTAAATGGTTTATAACTGTTTGAAGTTCAACATCTTTTTCGGTGGCAGCTCGAATCATATTGAATGTGACGGGTAGAGATTTTGTAGCATCATCAATCACCACTTTGATGTCCTTCTCTAGCTGAATGCAAGCTATCACCGTTTCTTCATTTGGTTTTGGGGCATTATCAATCAGTCTCGATAAAATATCGGCAGCGCCAAAATTATTTGTGGATACATATTGTAGTTCAAAATCGTAAGACATTAGTATTAGTGCCCAACGTTGAAGGCGATTTGCGGAGTGCGCAGGAATTCCCTTTTTACTTGAAAATATAGCCAATAATGGCTTATGGTCGGTTTGGAGGATAAATTTTCTTCCATACAGATATTTATGAAATTTCACAACAGCAAACACAAGCGCAAGGGCTTCTTTCTCAATTTGGGAATAATTTTTTTCCGCCGGGGTAAGTGCTCTTGAGCAATGATATATTGCTTTCTCACTTCCGTTTGGGAACACATGGCATATATATGCCCCCAGGCCAACATTTGAAGCATCTGCAGCCACTTTGATTTGAAGTCGTGGGTCAAAATGCGTCAGCAACAATTCGGAACATAAAATTTGTTTAAAACGATTAAAACTTTGTTGACATTCATTCGACCAATTCCATTTTACATTTTTCTTCAAAAGTTTGTCTAACGGGTCTCTTAGTTTTCGCATGTCTGGAAGAAATTTGCCGTAGTAGTTGACTGCTCCTAAGTACGACCGCAATTGGCTAATATTTTTAGGTGGTGGTAATTGACGAATTTGTTGGATTTTATTTTTATCTGGGGATATGCCCTTGCTGTCGATGTGGTATCCAAGATAAATACATGACGGTTTAAAAAATTTACATTTTTCAAAGTTTACTGTCATGTTATACTTTTTTAACCGTTCTAAAACAAGTTTTACTACCTTTTCGTTTTGTTCACGTGTTTTTGTTGCGATGACCACATCATCCAAATAAGGGTAAGCACCATCAACACCGGAAAGTATGGTTTGTATGGCCTGCTGAAATGCGCCTGGTGCGGATTTAACTCCTTGAGCAAGACGATTGAATGTGTAAAGACCACGGTGAGTATTAACTACCAATAACTTTTTCGTTTCGTCATCCACCTCCAGCTGCATGTAGGCGTTGTTTAAGTCTATAATTGAAAATGATGAGCAATTATTGAAATTTACGAATATATCATCTGGTAGTGGTAACGGAAAATTGTGTGGCTCAAGCTGTGTGTTGAGTCCTGTAGAATAATCACCACAGATTCTAAGCTTACCAGATGATTTTTTTACCACAACAATTGGAGCGGCCCATTCTGAATAATTTATTGGGGTGATAATGCCTTCTCGCTCCAAAGTATCAAGGGTTTCGTCCAGAGATTGCTTTACAGCGTATGCAACCTGTCGTTTAGGACGGAATACCGGAACAGCGTTTTGTTTTAATGGCAAATGAATTTGAAAATCTTTGACGTGTCCGATTTCCTCCCTAAAGACTTCCGGAAATTGTTTACGTAATTGCATTGGTGTTAGCATACCTTTGAGATTTATGTTTTTACACGATGTATACGAATCGACAGATTTATGCCACAAATTAAATTTGTCGATTAGGTCAGATCCAAAAAGGTTTAAATCTGGGATAGAGGAAACCAAAATTCTACAAATAATATTGGTGTTATTTATAGATACCATTGCCTCAAATACCCCTAAAATATTTATGTTGTTTGCCGAAGCATCTTGGGGTTTTAAATTTGTTGTGTGTAATGGTGGCTTACCAAGTTTTATCCATATTTGTTTAGAAATTATTGTAACATCTGATCCAGTATCGTGTTGTAATTTAACTCTTATATTGTTAATAAGTAAATTTACATATCTTCGACTTTTGATTGAGGTTTTACCTGTGTGCACGCTTTTTATATAATTCTTTTTGTTGAATTTATTTTTCGATTTATTTTGACGACTATTTTTTTCAGGAAAACATGAGCAGAACCCTTCTTTGTGGCCCATTCGATTGCATAGACTACATTTGTGATTTGTGTATTTGCAGTCACGTACGAAATGCATTTGGCCACATTGCCAACAGGGCCGCTTTGGTATTTGTGATTTGTGTTCTGAAAAGTTTGACGATTTAATTGCATTAATATTTGCTTGGTTATTTTCTTGAACAGTTACATCACGTTTTAAACATTCAATTCGTTGAATTTCCGCTACCAATTTGTCTATTGTAATTGGTGCTGTCTCTGTTTCATTTTCAAGTAAGGTTAGGAGTCTAGCTTTTATTTCTCTGTCCTTTTCCATCTTTAAACCGTTTACGAATATTAAACATTTAAAGTTGTCTGCACTGCATTTGTTTAATAAAAAATTTTCGCAGTGGCGGTTAACAATGGCGGCATAACTTACAAAATCTTCCATTTCACCTCTTACATTTTGCATACACTTCACCCGTATATTAAATAAACTTTCTTTTCTGCCAAATAATTTTTTTATGATTTCGATCGTTTCAGCAAATGTAACGTCGCGAGGCTTCCTGGGTAGCAAATAATCTTTATACTTATTGAATACCTCCGTACTTACTTTTCTCAGTAATAACCTAACTTTTGACGCGTCGTCAAGCTCTTGTGCTTCGGTTACAAAAATGTCCTCGTATCTGTCATACCACGTTGAAAATATTTGGCCATCTTCTGGTTCATATACGAACTCACGAATATTTTTAGATATTATATCCATTAGGGCCTCAGGTGCAGTGGATGAACTAGATGCCGGTGTTGTTGAATTCGAAGCTTGTGTGGAGCCATTATTTTGTGTTATGTTGATAAGCATCTCCATCAGCCTTTGTTGTTTGTCTATTGACTCCTGTTGGCGAACCAAAATTTCTCCAACAACATTGTCCAATGATCTAGTCGCCATTTTTTTTTTTCTCGTCGCCACTTGTTGTATTTCTGTCTTTATTTATGTATATCTTTACGTTATAAATCTCAAGCTTAGAATGAATCTTAATTTGCAATGCAGTTTGACATATCTTTCTAACTACAGAGCCTTTACAAATTTCAACGCCGGTATTACTTCTTGGCATTGCCAACAGTTTTGAAAGCCTAATCAACAATTTATCTTAAACCAAATGGTTAAGAAAATGAAAACAAAACCGACTAACCTGATGATGACCTTTAGCTTTGAACAATAGGGAGGCCTTATGGTACTGATAGGACCAGGAGAAATTAATACCATATTTATGTACATATAAACCGTTTCATCAAGAGGTTTAATGGAATTTTTTCACCCTACTAATATGTCCTAACGACCGGCCGAGGGCGGTGAAAAAGATATCCATTTCTTTCTGCCTTCTGGCAGCGCTAGATCCTGGATTGGTGATGGAAGCCAAATCAACTACTTATCTTAAACTGAATGATTGAGGAAATTAAAACAATTGTCAACCATAACCGACTAACCTGATGATGACCTTTAGCCTTATGGTACTGATTAAACCAAGAGGAATTTATTCCATATACATATATGTATGTATGTATGTACTGAGGTCGCCGTAGGTAGTGTGTTGGCTTATTAGATATGAGGCCTCGGTTCAAATCCCAGATCAGACAGACATCTCCAACAAAACGAGAAATATGAACTATTTCTTCGGCGACTTCCTCTCAGCAAATTTCCGGCAAAAAACCTGAGAGTATATAAAATGAAATTGCCATGAAAAGTTTTTTAAAAAAAATCTGTCATTCGGTGTCAACTTTAAACTGTAGGTGCCGCCACTCATGTGTAAAATTAAAACACATAAAATAAGTGGTGTGAGAAGGTTAGAGGACGTGTACTTGTCCGTTAAGACAAGTACAATACCCGGAGGTCGAAATTGACCCATTGTGTGTGAGAAGCTAGATCGTAATCCAGATTGAAGGGTTGTAATGACCATTCATTTAGAGGGTTAATGGAATTAAACTCTACTCCTAGCTGTTATATTTTTTAAGGTACATACAATTTTCTTTCTATTTTCTTTTTTTGTTACGTTATAAAAATCTCGTTTAGTTTAAGAAATATATTCGTTTGAATAAAATTTTTATTGGAAAAGAAAAACAATAATCTTTTGCTTTTTATTGGTATTTAAATATATATATATATATATGTTTTTGATGTTGTATATACATACAGTTCAGTGGTTATTTTCCTTTTTTATTTTATTTAAACGTTATTGAGGGTTGTTGTTTGTTTTTTTTTTTTTTTTGTTTAATTTTTCTTTTTGTTTTATAACTAAAACTAAATTATTAAATTTTATACGTTTTTTTTTTTTCATTAAATTTTGTTTTGTATGGGTGATTTAAGTGTAAAATAAAATATATTTTGTTTTGTTTAAATTATTATTTTAATACTACTTATGATGTCTATGTTATAATTTTTTTTTTTAATTCTGTTCTTTTTTTGTTTTGTTTTATTCACCCATATTTATTAGACGACAAAAAATCAAACTAAACTTTAAGACTTATTTATTATTATTTATAAAAATAAATTGTACCAAAAAAAAAAAAAGCTGTTTTTATTCATTTTTGTTTATAAGTAATAATTTTAAATGTTTAAACTAAGAAAAGCCACTTGGAAAAGTAAATTTCTTGTGGCATTATATAATGTATGTATTTATGTTTAACAGGGGGCATTTTAATTATTTTATAAAAATTATAAAAATTCTTTACTTTTCTTTTCTTTTTTTTTTTTTGGGATATTCTGGTTTTTTCTTTCTTTTATTATACATACAACAGATTATTAAATGATGTACATATGTATATAAAGAGGCAAAACGAAGAAGGTTCGATAATATTTGTAACAGAAAACAGAAAAAAATTTGACGACAATTAAAGAAATTCATCATTCATTATGGAAGATTTAACAATTTATAAAAGTTTAAAAAAATGGTTTTAATAATTTGATTCTCTATAAATTATAAAGAATTACAATACAATACAATACATATAGTAAATGTTTAATAAACAATAATTATGGAACAATTCATAATACAATATTATAGAGAAACACAAAAAAACAAAACAATTGTTATGAAGGCTTTGTATGCAATGTAGTAAATGTTAAAAATTGTCCATAATAAAAAACAATATTTGTTTAGGCTTAAAGGTTTGTTCTTTTAATGTTTGATTAAAATTAAACCAAACAGCTACTACACCACCTTGGTATGTGATTTTCTTTCTTTCTTTCTTGTTGTTGTTATTTGTATAATTAAATTAAATTAAAAACAAGACTTAAAAACGTTTATTAATATAATTTACAGTATAGATCAATGTTCTTTTTTTGTTTTATTTTTGTCTACATTTTCCCTTTTTTTATATTCCTGTGTTAATTTGTTTTATGTTTTCTTTTTAATGGTCAAGTGGATCTACCAAGAATGTTTGATTTTTTAAAATTTATTTTTTGTATAAAAAAAAAGAAGTCTTGAAATAAGTTTTAAAGACCATTTTACGTTTTACCTGCACGCATAGCATTTGTACGAGTTCTCTTGGGATTGGGATCACTTGTATCGTCTGTAACACTATCAAACAAAGAGGCATTTTCCTTGAGAAACCAAAAAAAAAAAAAAGAGAAATAAGTTAAAAACATGTGCGTCCACAAGAGAGAGATAGAGAGAGAGACACCACTTACCAATGAATGTTGATCAATGGTTAAATGATCGGAGGCTGGTCGTTTGTCTGCATTCGTTTTTATTGTCGATTGACTGCCACTTGTTGTCGGTTTCAAGGCATTTGTTAATTTTTTAGCAGGACCCAAAGTGGTGATTAATGAGAACATATCGTAGGGTATATAAATTTTTGTATTGGGTAGAAAGCCAACAGCATCATTAGGTGGTTCTTGGAAATACATGGGTGGTAACTTAATGGGTACATTAAATGTTTTGTTTGGCGTTAAATCACATTGTCCCATTTTGGAACAAATAACATAATTAGCGAGATCACAACAGGCCCACATTTTCTATTTTAATAAAATATATATTTTTTTTTTTTATTTATTTAACAAAATAAAAATTGAAATTGTCTTACAAAACTTACCAAATTATAGGCTTTATTATCTTCATGCGGCGTAATCACATAATGATCCTTCATTAACTCAATTAAATTTCTATAGAAACTATAGGAAAAGGCCTCTGTTTTTGCCATCAACGAATCCAATATAAAGCGTAAACATTTTTCCATTTGTTTTAATTGATTACGATCCTCGTAATTTGTAAATTTCGGATCGTGAACTAAGATGGGTATAGCAAAAGCTAATAAAAAATCAGGTAGTAGGTGTAAACGTTGTTCGGCAGATATATCGGGATCTAAATTAAACAAATAAACAAAAAAATAAAAACAATATTTTCCATTATTCACTAGAACAATAGTGGCTTTTAATCAATGCATAAAAGGTGTAGTAAAAAGAAATTAGACTCTTTCAGATCTCTAACAAAATATTGAAGAGATCACTCGGTAATCGGTCATCCTGTCTGAAGCCTCATCTCGTTTTAACTGAATGAAAGAAGCTTTTTTCTATTTTAATCGGTTATCTTGTGTCAAGCTCAGACATGGCATATTGTTTTCTTGTTACTATACCTTATATTTAAAAAAAGAAAACTTACTGGTAGTTTGTATGGTTTTAAGATATTCCCGTCTTCGATTGATATCGGCGTCCAAAAATTGACGTTTCAAGTCCAATAATCTGTTGAAAAAAATAATTTTTTTTAACAATTTAATTTAATTTTTAATAACAAGACGAAACCTACTTTTTATCTGTTTCAAAACCGGCTAAAGCATAAAAGCCCATAAAATCCAAGGGCAGACAATTACTGGGTAGACCCTTGTTTAAGCCTTTATGCAGTTTACGTGCAAACATTTCACGTACTTGCGGTACTGGATCACACTTTAAATACAACATTTCTTTAGAAATTCTCAATCAATTTAAATAAATTCAATTTACCATCAATTGTGACAAACTATAGAACTGCTCGGCAGTGTACTGATCGCCTACACCCTTCTGTTCGCATACTTTTAGCATGGCACAGGCTGCGGCCAATCTAAACCAAGAGGATTCCGCTGCAAACATACGTTTATGATTTAGCAAATCACCACCATGATGTATAAAGGCTATAAGCATACGGAATGTTTTCTTAGCCGAAGCCTCATCATCCTTCAACCCCAATAGCCAACGGGCCATGGTCTTAAGGCCATCCAATTTACATAAAGTATCTGCGGGTAATTCTTCCTGTTCACACCAATCACCATCGATTTTCGTACACACTCTATCCTCAGGTACCGGCTGTATTAGCAATTCCTTAACAATGCGTCTTGCAATCATATTTTTGATTTTATCTGCAAATGCCTTTGGCATATTATAGGCTATATGGCCCATGGTAACAACTTTTGTACGTTGTTTAGCACAATTCGGCTTCAATGTAACACGTAAATTATCCATTATATCGTTAAATAAGGGATGTATCATTTTTGGTGTATCCGCACACTCGGTGCCGCCATTTATCATAGTCTGGGTATTAACAAATATACAACGTACAGCATGTTTGGCCTGTTTCGGTGTGCCCTCCAAGGCGAAATCTTTACAGACGGGCACTAGTTCCTCTAGAATATTGGGATCAACCGATATCAATGGTTTATAGCGGCCCAAATGTGTCATTGATTTTAATATTAGCGGTGCCGCATAGTCTTCGTCATAGCTTAGCAAAGAAATCATATGACGTAGAGTTTTGTCGGTAAAAAAGTGTGGTGAAAATAAATATGATAAAGCCTAACAGTGAAAATAAAGAAAAGAGTTTATAAAATAACAAACAATAACAACTAGAATTTCATGCTTACGGTTAAAAGTTTTAAACCTTGTTCACCAGCCTCATTAGGAGGCAAACCGATTTCTCGTGCCATTTCGCCACCACGCATACACTCCTCAATTAAGCTAATGAAAAAACAGAGATAACATTGAAGTTGTGTATAGTTTAAATTGAGTTTGTAACCTACCCTATCAATATACCCACAGATTCCTTATCGATCATTACCGATGCTATGCGTTCAATTAACATTTTCACTGTTTGATAGTAAAGATTCGTCATAATCGGTGTACCCAGTTTCTTTAACAACAAAGACATTGTGTCGGCACATTCTTTACAGGAAACATCACGTTTTAAAATGATCTCCATATAACGAAATAGTGTAGGATCTTTGCGCAAATTTGTGCTAAATTTGGTTAGATATTCTGATGCTTTGAGAGGATCTGCCAGCAGTTTACAAATGATCGATTGTTTAACATTTAGTTGACTTTGTAAAGCTGGTGTCATATCTTTAGTCTTGTGTAGTTTCACCCATTCAAGGACGGTTTTACGTGTTTTCATTTGATTCTTTTGCAGTTCTATAAATGCCTTGGTTGCATTATCGTCAAATGTGCCCATAAGATGATATAGTTGTTTCATACGTTCAACTGGTGGCAGTTTATAGGGCACTAATGAGGTGATTAATAAACGTTCGACTTGTAAACGATCTTCCAGCGTTGGCATATAATAGCCATGCATTATTTTATTTTTAATCCATTCAATAGATTTCTTACAATCTTCCGAGAGATCATTGGGTTCACAAATGGCTTTTTTGTAGATAAAAGCCAAACCCCACATGGCCTCTTTACGTATTTTGAATTTTTTATCCAATGTCCGTTCACGCACAAAATCCAACAAGTCCTCCGATTCACATACAATGGTAAATTCTCTTTTGGCCGTTTCAACTATGGCCATAACGACTTCATAGCGTACGTTTTCATCGGAATCGTGTTGGCGTGCCCTTAAACAGGATATAATGTCTTCGCGTAGGTGGGGTTGATTAAGTAAAAAGTGCATTGACGACTGTACACACTTAACGCGAATGCTAACGGATATGTCACAGAAACGGCCCAAAAACATGCGTAATAAGGCAGCATGTTTTATGGAGAGTTTAGAATCCTTTTCGCTAAACATGCGGGCCAATAAGGAAACCGCTTCTGTAGTGCAAAGGTATAGAAATCATGAATGTTTTCTATTTTAAAGAAACGAAAAGAAAAGAAACGAAAAAAAGAGACATTCATACTCACTTAAACGTTCTTGCTCGTTAGACGATTTCAATTTGCATTCCAATTGTGGCAAAATTGAGCACAATATATTCGGACAGATAATGTGCAATTCATATATTAAATCATAGATTTTTTGGCATATTTCATAATTACGTTCGATTTTATCCAAAACCAATACTTGATTAAAAAACTGTCAAAATTCAAAAATCAATTAAACCTCTTGATGTTGGAACAAAAAGAAAAAAAAAAAACAATGTAAGGAAATGTTTTTCAAAATAACTTACAATTTTTAAGATGCTCTCTAAAGAGTCAGCTGTCTTGACAATTAACTTCTCGGCTAATTCATAGGCAAATTTATTTTGTGATTTTCTTGGTTCGACAATATTTATCAATATGATATCCAAAATTTCATTGGCAAAATTATCAGCTTCATTTATAAGCGGTGACATGATATCGATCATGAAATTTTTTACCTTAATACTGTGCTCCTCACTGTAAACAACAAAGATGAATTATAGATTTAAAGGCAATTATTTATTTGTTATAGAGACGGCCCAAAAAACCCAAAAAAAAAACTTACTTAACAATTTTAAACATCATGCTGAATAATTCACGAAATATTTCTTGACTATCTTCCAATTCAAAGCACATATTGAATGATTTGACGTAGGCTAAATTCTCCAATAAATAAAAGTAACGTTTAAATGAAGGATCCTTTGGATCTTTCAAACCACACAGTTGTTTAATAAAAAACAAAAATATTGATTTAATATGTTCTTGATCCTTATAGGGTGCTTCTGGAGCATAGACACGCAAAACATCGGCTATACAACAGGCCACCAGCAGTTGTACATCGCGTGATTGATGATGTAGAAAATTATAGTCGGCTAAATGTAATGATAATGGTATATACTCCTGGCATATGGAATCATCTTGACCCATTGCTTGTAGGGCATTGGATAAAGTCTAAGAAAATTGGACAAAAAGAAAATTATTAAATGAATGTGATTTTATATACAAAGGATAAAATATACCTTAAGTCGTCGTATAAGCTCATCCGTCCCTAGATCTTCTGTTAGGGGTTTGCACCCCGCTGGATATGCAATATCCGCCATATTACTTTATAAATAAATACCGGCAGATTTACTTATTTACTTGAAATCCGTTTCACGTTGAAATCTAGAAATTTGTTTAAGATAAAAATCCAATATGAATCTACAATTTGATTGTAATTATTAAAGCTTGTAATAAAATATCCAAAAAGGGACTTAAAATCTAAGCTTTGCTATTGAACTGAAGATGTATAGTTTAAGGTATAATTAAGGATTTTATATAAAACCTTACAAATGATCTTTTTTTTTTGATAGTTTTGATATTTAGTTTTGATTTTGATATTCAAAGAAAAAACTTAAGACACTTAAAAGCTAACTTATAAAAAAAAAAAGAAATAATTTTTTTTAATAAGTAAAGTACAATTGTAGATCTGTAAGCATTGGATATACTTTATTTTTAATATTTATTTGCTAATGATTTAATAATACAACCTTTATGACAAAAAATGTTTACAAAATTTTAAATTTAATTGCTTTATTTACATAAATTTTATCAGATGCGAACTGTTATCTAGGGAACAACGATAGTAGGCTGTATTTATAAATAAAATAGTTACAAAACTAAGTGCGTAATTATAAAATGATTAAACGAAAGACTTTATTGATGAAAGCCAATATTACAAAATAATATGATGCTGATCTAAAGATTGAGAATGTTATGGATAACAACAGGAAGGACTTGGTAAAGATAGGCTTGACATAGATTGTAAAATTTACTTTTTACTTTAATTCTTGGTGCTATGCATCCTGATGACAGCTGTACTTCAGGGCTTCCTAAATGAATTATATAAAGTAGATTGAAGACGGCATAGTCGCCGTAGTCTTATAGGTAGTGTGTTGGCTTATTAGACTAAAGGCCCGAGTTCAAACCCCAGGTCAGACATCTGAGAGCAAATAAAATTGCCATGAAAAGCTTCGCAAAAACTGTCGTTCGGAGTCGACTTTAAACTGTAGGTCCCGCCACTCATGTATAAAATTAACACACACACAACATAAGTGGTGTGAGAAGCTAGGTTGTAATCCTGACTGAAGGGTTGTAATGGCCAATTATTTTATGTATGACTGAAGACGCTTAATTTTATAAATTTGAAACATTTTTTATTTCCTAAGGAGTATTTTAACAATTATATTATCTCGCAAGGAATTCAAAATGTCAAAATTATCATGCAAAATAGTTTAATGACTTAATAAAAAAGAAACTACAACCAACATATCTTGTGTTGGCTATTTGAATACTATTAACAAGAATAAGTTCCTCAGATTCAAAGCTATGTATTTTCTCAAAATGAATTGTCAGATAGTTGATGTACTAGCTCTATTTATGGAAGTTCTTCCTTGAAGAAAATAACATATTTATTGAAAGAATATATATCTGGAGCAATTGGGCCATTTCGATTGGCCTCAACCAGAGATCTCTGGATGTAAAACTGTGTACCTAACCGGACAACTAAATAGGTGTAGTACCCTGTCGTAGGGGTTTTGAAGATAAACAAGGCAAGGGTTAATAATACCATCGATAATTCTGGTTTAGTAACAACTTAGGATACTAAAGGAGCCGGCATGGATCTGGTAATGACTGGGTGTTCAACGTTTTGAAACTGCATGACTATTGCATACGTATATACCGATAGATTCAAGGCTTCCTGTGCATTTAGCGATAGATTCAATCTGTCGTCGTAATGAGGTCGCAATTAAAGTGCCAAATATATCAAAGGAGAAGATTTTTCAACATCGTTTGAGGAATAGGGTGACTAAGCAGTTGAGATGCCGTCAGATATTATCCGTTCAGCAACACATTATATTGCCTAACATATCCTGTAGGATCCTTCACTCATGGATAAAATTAACGCATACAGTATGGGTTGTGTGGGAAGCATTACAGTATTTCTTACCAAACATTTCCATTGGCCAGTAACGTAGACATGTGTTATCGATTAAGGTTTAGATGGTATCAAGTAGAGTTTGACGGGAGTAAATAAGCCCTAGCAGGGCAATTAAGTAGGTGTACCCTGCCGTAAAGGTTGTGAAGATAGGCAGGACAACAGTTAATGATACAATCGATGATTCCGTTTGGGTAATAACTTGGGATGTTGTACCAGCCGGCTTAGATCTGGATTTGCCTGGATGGTGAATTTCAACTTTTCGAAATTGCAGTTGGGTGTTTGTTAGGCACTTTTACTGCATATGTAGCCATTTAAGGGGTGATAGCGACAGCTTTAAGGCTACCTGAGCATTTAGCACTGACAATCTGTCAACGTCAAATGGAATGACAACCATGACGTCTCAATTAAAGTGCCAAACGTATCAAAGGATCTCTTAGCACCGTTTAATGAATAGAGTGACTAAACAGATGATATGCCACCAACTACAATCCGTACAGCAAAACATTATGTTGCCTAACAGACCCTGTAGGATCCTTCACTCATGGATAAAATTAACGGATACAGTATGGATTGTGTGAGAAGCAAGACAGTACTCCCTACCAAATAGTTCCATTGGTCAGTAACGTAGACATGTATGGATTAAGTTTTGATGGTATCAAGTAGAGTTTGAAGGGAGTAAATAAGTAGGAATTCTTTATTTGCTGTTTGGCATCAACAGCGCACTAAGAGTTTTAGTAGAACATTATCCCAACTTTTATGGTTAATGATTGTTGCGATGAACGCAGCGTGATTTGGCGGGCTTTATATGCAATTTGTATTAAGATATAGGATATGCGGACTTTCCAAAAGATTTACAAACTGTATCATAGGGAGAAACTCTAATTAGCGATATACAATGCCTCCATAAAACTAACTGGGGTATACTCCTGAACCTACTATATTTTATTGTTTAAATTGCACATTATCACAGAACAGCTGGTACTTTCCTACTACATATCGACCGAAATATTTAGGTTTGCACCTTGTCTATAACAACATTATATGGCGAACAAAACTTAAGTGATGTTTATAAATTGTAATTCATGATAAACATGAATTCATTCATCTCCAGCTCTGCTAAACCTAACAAAGATTCTAAATAGCATGGGACATTTTTTTTTTTTTAGTTTTTTAAAATACAAAAACGATTTCAATGCAATTGTTTTTATATTCACATTGTGTTTGTTTTGGCATACGTGCGTGTGTGTAAAATGATACCGCTTTTCTATTGCTTCTGCCAATTAGCATTAGAAAAAAAAAATAATAAAAGAAAAAGAATAGAAAACAACGCACAATATTGTATCACAAGCACTAAAGGAATGCTGTTGAATCCTTGGTTTTATTATTTCTAGAGCACCTTTTTGGCCCGTAAACCAAAGATGCTTTCGAATCTTGAGTTTATTTAACTGAAATGCAAAACAATTCTTCTTTCGGTTCTACCTTTTATTTATTAATAATTTTCTTTTTTTTTTTTTGTACGTTATTTTCACTTCGTGGCTGCTTCTTTTTTAGCTTTGCGTTATTTATTTTATTTTTTGTGTCTTTTCTTTATATTTTTGTTGCCTTTGCTCTTCTTTCACGTTCACTACAGCGTTTTTTTTTTTCTTTTCTTTTTCTCTCTTGTTTTTCGATTTTGGTAAATACAATTAATTTTCTTTTAGCTTTTTCACCTATTGAGAATTGTTTAAACAATTGAATTTATATTTGCTTTGTTTATTTACATGTTTAAGTTTCGTTTAATAATAGAAATTTATTTATTAATTGCGTTTTTTGCTGATTTTTTTCTATTTATTTTCCCCGAGTTATTTTTTTACGATTTGTTTAGCACTTTATCACACAATTCTACGCCATCTTTTGAGGCGTCACAAGATTTTTTACACAACTGGCAGATGGCAGTAGCAATGGCTTATGAGTTCTGGTAAATAAATTCCAGATGGCAGCAATGTTTGTTGACAGTGGGTAAAAATACATGGAGAAAAATAAAGGATGGCATTATTATTAAATGCCAGTTTAGTTTAGTCAGAAAGAAAATATTACAGAATTCCGTTTGAATTTTAAAAAGTAGAGTGTAAATATTACAATAAAACCAAAACAAAAAAAACTAAAACGGGTATTTTGCTATACAATTTATTTGTTTACATAAAAATTCATTCACAATCTAATTTTTTCTCTCAGTGTCGTATGTTCTTGTTACATATTGAGTTTACATAGTTTACAGTGGCATCTCTTTTAAACAAGAACTCGGCATTGTATACGTTAAGTTTTACCGCCTAAACTGGCTTTAAATAAATTGTTAATTGAAGAAAATTAGTGAAATAAAAAAAGAAAAAAGGGAAAAATTAAAAATATTATGATCGAATAATTAAAATAATAGATAAACCCGGTATTTGAAAAATAATTAAAATAGTGAGAGTGTGTTAAATATATTAACAAGTGTTTAAGTGTTCAAAATAATTTGTAGACTTTTGTAAGGCAACGAATCAGTTTCACCCTTTGGATGCCTAACTAGGAATTTTGTAGTTCTCCAACTTTCAAAGCTATAAGGTAAGTCCTTATGTTTATTTTAATTCGAAGTTTTTAATTAACCTTAATAACCAAGCTCGAATTTTCAAGGCTTCCAATGTTAAGCTTTTGTCTGTTTTTGAGACTACCTGTGCTTCTTCTTATTGGTCTGCATAGGAGACTCCAATGTAAAAACATTCGGTGAAACTTATTATCCTTTCACTTGATGGTAGAAAAAACGGTTACGGCTTCGATATGCAGGCTGAGTATTACAGTATTTTTGGTCCTCTCAACGCAGGGTGTTCGTTAGTTAAGGAAACTACTGGCTATTCCAAATAGAAACTCATGCGAGTCCTTTTAGATGACTTTTATAAAATTTCAAATAATATTGGGGAGGATGATAATACCTTTTGCTATTATACTGGGTTTTCCAAGAATAGGAAAAGAATCTGTAACTGGCAGAGCTTATTGATGTCTGATATTTTTGATTTCCTTATGGCTTTATTGTTTAAGTATACATTAAGTTCTATTATCAACGGTTAGTTCTCATATTAAATGGATACTACAAGGGATTTATTAACCCTTTGCTGCCTGTCACACATAAACTGCCCTTGCGATAGTTCTTGAAGCAAGAATTTCGTGTTGTTTTGAATACATCCTCTCTCTATATGGAATTTTGTTAGTAAAGCTAAAATCTTTACATGGGATTCCAGCTTTTATATATCTTTAAAGCAAGGAACTTGGTATCTTGTACAGCAAACCATGCAAACTTATCTTGTTTTGCTCAGAAGAGAAAAAAATTACGAAAAGAAATTAGATTTAGACTTTTAGGTTTCCAAAGAAATGAAGTGGCCGTTAATAGATATTGACATCAAGGATATAGCTTCTTTCATCAAACGTTCTGGCTGGTTTTCCAGTTCGGGGTAGTCGTGCTTTTGTTGTGCAGCCCTTGCGCTGACCAACTTCTTCCTTTTCCTTGATTTTAGTGGAACTTGGTTAGTACAGGGACGGCGTTCACCCGTGGCATCACAACGGGCCGCTATACGTGCTCAAGTGAGCTTTGTGATTTTCAGAGCTACCACTCCGACCTAACCTAACCTAATAGATATTGAAATTGTAGTTTTTATTCTGCTTTTAATATTGCAATTAATATTCAATATTGTCTTGTAATCCAACAAACATCTATTAAACCTAAACCAAGGACCAAGGGCAGCAAGGACTCCAAAATCAATCCCATAAATTCACTTCCTGTAGTGCCAGTATTGAACCTTTCGCTCAATCAGTTTAAATTGTAAACTTTGACTAATATAAGTATTACAAATGCTAACGGCTACTATAAACGTAGACATGTTTGATCAATAATACATTCTGCTTTATTTTGACCCAAAAATTGTGGGTTAGTAAATAAGACCTTGAATCTTCTTGGGGGTTATTATAAATTCGTCTTAGCTTTAATGTCCCAAGGTGTTCTAAGCTTTTAAGATCGGGCTTAAAAACGGGCCAGTCTTGAAACCATTTCGGTAATTGATTCTATTATAAATAATATAATCTTTAAATAAATCGTATTAATTCTTATATACAATATATAATATATAAGGCTTAAATACATACAATAGACCTTGTAGACCTGTGTTTCCAATTTTTTTTAAATGCTGCCTGATCCATTCATATCATATCGAATTCTCAATCCCTTGTAACTATTTTACATCAAAGTTTTAATTAACATTTTGTATATAAATCGTTAAGACGATATTAATAATTTATTAAAATTTTTAAATAACTTTAAAAGTTTATTTTTTATTTTTCTTAAGAATAGGGAGTTTTGTTAAATACTTTTTTTCTTACTTAAATAATTATTATATTATCATGCTAATGCATTTAATTCATATAAATACAATACAATACAATATTATTGTTAAATTGCAAATGTTTTAACTACGACGTCTATAGACTATGATTGTTAATTAGTGAAATGTGTAAATAACTTGCTATTAAATTCGTTATATAATTAAAGAATATATGGAATTAAAAATATATACTCGTAAATATTTCGATATTAAATATGTATAATACATTGTATGTATGTATATAAATAGATATTTCGTTAGTAAACTTTTTGTTTTTACTTTACTGCATATACATATAGTAGACTAATAATCAGGTGTACTATTGTTAACAATTTGATATTGCGACTGATGACGCTTCGTTATCTTACGAAATGGACAACGTGTCATCATACGAAATGTAAGTAAAATGCAAAATATAAATAAAAACCAAAAAACATAGACTAGCAACGAAATGAAACGGTTTGGTAACCATAAAACCGTATAATTGAGATCAAAGTTTTCTGTAAATGAAAATAAAGAATTAAGAAATATATGTTTTAATATTGAAATATGTACAAATTCTACATTACCTAATACCGCATAACCCAGACCTATACTTGATTTACCCATGCGATATGATGAGGTGGGTACCATTATTTCTAAGTAATTATGTTGCTGTTCCTTTAACGTTTTCAAATTAAAATGCTTTACGGTGTGTTCATAAAAATTTATCACTTTCGTGGAGGGATGTAAAAATATACGAGATTCATGCCAATGGCCAGAAAATATTATATGTGGATCGAGTTCGGTTAAAATGGCTCTTAGTAATGGGCCACCACCAATTAAAATCGGTGCATGTGACAAACCAATACGCAGTTTTTGCTTATTATTCTTTCTATCAGGATTTGTAAAATCCAACATCATGCGATTAATTTTAAAGAAACGCAATTGATTGTAATCAAATATATCACGTTGTGTAAAGGCCTCTTCGAAACGATGTATATTAAGATTTGATATATATTCACCATTTTCACCGCCTATATCATTATCACCGGGTATATGTATGAGCTGATTAAAGGGAGAGATCATTTTAAACTTTAAATTCAATTAAAAACTAACTTTAATAAATACAGTATAAAAATAAAATAACTTACTCTTACATCCTCTTCCGTTTTATAAATATTACGGAAACGCTGTATATAACTATTAAACTCTTGCGGTGATGCAACATTACCCTCATCCAAGAGATCACCCAGAAAGCAAATGATATGAGGTTTCGTAAATGTTAAAGCTTGCTCAAATGTTTTGCGTAAGTATCTATAAAGTAGAATCAAGATTTAATGGGTTTTCATTATTAAAACAATTTAAAATGAATAATAAAATATTGCGGTACTAGGTTATGTAGCAAAATACTGAAAAATTTGTCATCTTTGTTGTGAATACATATAAAAATTCCAAACCAATATTTTAGCATACCTATTGGAAGATAATTCCCTAAATATTGGTAAAAACAACACATCTAACATGTACTGCCAATAATTTTCAGCACATGGGAAAAGCAATCGTTTAGTAGAAATAGAAATTCTTTTTCAATTGGTGAGTGCCAGGCAATACACATCGCCTTTAAAAGAGTGGCAATCGCGGGCTATTCACCGCTCTCTATGGGTACCAAAGTTAATGGGTTTTGGGTTGAAGATAGAAAATTCCTTTGGGCTAATGGACACATCTTACATTTCTAAGAAACACAGTGAAGAAGTTCTTAAGACGCAATAACTAGAAAGTATTTAGCATAAATCCCCGTGGGAAGTAGAAATTTAAAGACTACCACCAGTTCTGTTCTATGACTTCTTATACATAATCGCTCGAAGAAGGCAGAAGACAGGTAAGAGCGAAGAATTTACTAAAATAAGCTTAGTAAGGAATTAAAATTCGTTGCCAATATGTTTTGGATCTAATCCTATAATCATCTACTCCATGTGGGGTTGTTGGAAGGGAGCAGAAGCGCTGGAAGGATAAATAAGGAAAGAGGGTGCACAGCGAGCTTTTGCCGTATATCGGTGATACTGTTGTGGTTTAATATGTCCAGCATATTGTAATGTTAGGCTGCTGAGAAGGATTTGGAATAGATCCAAACCCAAGCAAATTAAAAACTATAGAGTACTTCCTCTGCAGCTGCCCAAGCATTGGTAGGAAAAGAATTAATACAATGGGTGAAGGGAATATTCATAGGTTTTTAAACTCCTTGACGAAAGCCGATATTATTTATAATTCATAGACTGGAGATCTTTCAGTACATACACATGTCAATGTGTTAAATTTAAATTAAAACTGAAGCTTGAAACACACTGCAATCAAAAAATACTTATTGTACCTGTCCGAATCATATCGAGCTATGCCGCTGTAAATTGATTTATCATAAGTTAAACCCAAAAGTTGTGGATCTGCAATTAAAAGCATACGAGTGCAGTTTTCTAAAAATAAAACAAAATTGAGAACGTTGTCAGTTTATAAAAATACATCATAAGTAAATATGGTTACTCACCGAATTTGCAATTGATTTCTTGCCAAGAATTGCGATTGAAATAATAAATCAACAATTCATTGTACAGGCCCAATAATAGCGTTAGCAACAAAAAGGTTCTTGAAATTAATCTGTAACAATAAAACTAATGATTTTAAATCAATAATCAATCTCTTAACAGGGTCCACTTACCTATTGGCAAAACGCATAGAAGGCATTGTTTTACAGTTGGCTTTCAGTTAAGTTATTGCGAAAAGCGAAAATAATAATAAAAAAAAAAATTGCAAGAAAATGAATGCTAAAACTGCATTACTGCCTGTTGACGTTTTGTTTTCTTTTTTAGGCCATTTGTTGGTTATTCCCTTCCTAGCAAAGATGGTGGCGGTGGTGTTGCAACAGCTTGTAAGGCCTTTGCATTGAGTGATGTGCTTGTGTCATATTGTTTCAACACTGGTCTGTCATATATTTTCTTTACTTTTTTCTACTTTTAAACACTCAATATCATACGATGGGCAGGAAAAATCGTTGTCTGTTTGGTTTGCCAGAGGATTATGTCAGCATTAATTCAATTAAGCAAAAGAGACGAGGAGAGGAGTTCTATTGTTATCGTCTTACGGAATTTTGGTTCCGTTATATGTTTAAGTACTTTATTTCACTTTTATTTAAAACTTTATTTAATTTTTCATTTATATTTTCAACTTTTGATTGTAGAAATTAAATAATTTCTTTATAAAAACAAAAATGGCACAAAATTTTCAACTGGCCGTGCGGGTTTGTGTTTACAAATACACAGCATCTGTTTATTTTGATGTTTTTGTTTTTGCTGGCATAACAGCTGATTAGGGAAAAGAGTTGCCGTATGCTAAAAACAGTAAAATTAGTATAAGGGTATGCCGGCAAATAAAATTTAAGGGAATATGGTTACTTTTTTAATTTTAAAGGGTGATTTTTTAGCTATTATCTTTTTGGCAACAGTGGTTTAAACAGCTCACGCACGTTTCGTGTTTTGTTTCACTGTCAAACATCTTCAGTTTGGTCTATAATTTAACCATGAATCGTCTTACAAACGAATAACGCTTGCAAATCATTGAATTTGGCATCATTGGACCGTACTTCTTCGAAGATGCTGCGAATCGTAATGTAACTGTGAATGGTGAGCGCTACCGTGAGATACATAATTGGTTATTACAACCCTTCAGTCAGGATTATTGACCTAGTTTCTCACACCACTTATGTTGTGTGTGTTAATTTTATACATAAGTGGCCGAACGACAGATTTTTTGAGAAACTTTTCATGGCAATTTTATTTACTCTCAGAGTTTTTGCCAGAAATCTGCTGAGAGGAAATCGCCGAAGAAATACTTTTTGTATTTTGTTTGATGTCTGGCCTGGGGCTCGAACCCTGGCTTTACGTCTAATAAGCCAACACACCACCTACTAGGCTACGGCGACTTCACCGTGAGATGATATCCAACTTTTTTTGCCCAAAATGCAAGTGCTTGACTTGCATGACATGTGGTTTCAACAAGACGGTGCCACATGCCACACAGCATGCGTAACAATGGACTTATTGAAAGGCGAGTTCGGTGAACATTTTATTTCACGTTCGGGACCGGTCAATTGGCCGCCTAGATCGTGCGATTTAACGCCTTTATACTATTTTTTGTGGGGCTATGTTAAAGCTCATGTCTATACAGACAAGCTCGCTTCAATTGACGCATTGGAAGACAACATTGACACATTTATTCGTGAGATACCGGCTGAAATGTTGGAAAGAGTATGCCAAAATTGGACTAAGCGGATGGACCATATGAGGCGCAGTCGCGGTCAACATTTGCATGAAATAATCTTCAAACATTTAATTATATGGACCGTACTATCGATTCAAATAAAGATTTCATGCATTTTTCTGAATTTTATGTGTTTTTTTTTGAAAAATTTTCCTATAGCTCTTAAAAAATCAGCCCTTATTAGAAGTTTTTTTCCGTAGTTCCTACCTTTCCTGTGGACTGAAACCAGCTTTTAACAACTGGTTAAATCCCTTAATCTGCATATATATAAGCCTTGTGGGGACATTTTTTGTAGACTGAAACCAGCCTCAAGAGCTGACATAGTTAGTTCCTTTAAGCTACCCTGTTTGTATTTATATGTATCCTACCATCCGAATTGGATTCAAACTGTTTCCCCGGTTAGAATGATAATGAACAGGTTTAACACGAGATTTATCAAAAGCTGACGTTAACATGGATTGTCCGATAGTTCCGTTCTTAACCTTCCTATACCCGCGCCAAAAAGTGAAACACCAATACCCGCGCGTTGGTCTGTGAGACCGACAATGGAAAATTCTATATCCTTGGTACTATTTTAAAAATTTTTTTTGATGCAAAACCGAAGCTTATTACGAATAATGAAGCTACCAGTGATATCAACTTACTGGCACTATTTAAAAAAAAAAAATCGCAATAATAAAAAAATCGGTCTCACAGACGAACGCGCGGGTATATGAAGGTTAACTATTCACTGGACAGAACCAGCAAACTCTAGAATTTTGGGATATGTTTTGCTACAAGACTATAATAAGTCCAATGGCGCATAATCTTTTAAGAAAGGGATCCATTCTGAGATATATGGAGTCAAAGTGAAATATGAACCCATGGGGAAAACGAAGGCATCTTAAAAACGGAGCTTTATACAGTCGAAAAATGTGCTAAATTCAATTTGAATAAGAAGTACAGAGTACGGGACTTAGTAATGCTATCTGAGAGATAGGCCGCCGTTCTAGTTCTTAGATCCTGCGAGATTGAATCGTGATTAGTATGGAAAGGCCTGAATAATCTGAATCAACTAGTGAGAACGTAATAGCGTAATAATTTGCTGAATTCCAAGACAGGTCGAAATTCCGGGCAATTAGAGGGCATATTAGCTTGCCAGAAGGGAACTCTCACACCGCTGATAGTGCCATAATTAGTTTTTGAGCGGGAAAAATAATTTGTATAATGACATTCAGCGAAAGTAAAGCTGGAGAGAGGATTGTTTCAAGCCAGACGTGTTTGAGACAATCTGTACTTATATTCGGTGATTGTGGTGGACGGTGATTTGAGTATTGCATCAGACTGTACAGAAAATGCATGAGGATATGAATATAATTATATATTACCTTTGCTCCTATAATAACCATACGGTTTCCGCTGTTGAGCTTTAGTTCAGTCTATCCATGCCCTATTATTCTCACATTCACTCCAGATTCCCTACATCTCGGCAGCTTCTTTGACAACTTGTCGTTTTAAGATATAAGCAGGCTTTTGTTATAATGTTATCCAAAAAAAGGCAGAGAGATATTGATTGAAAATAGTTATTGATCTTCAGACAGAGCATTGTGGCTTCACGCTCACTATGTAGATTTTGTAATTAGGAATACGAACTACCATAACACATGCGTGGAACCTTTAAACACCAGGTAACTAGATAGGAAGTTATCCTTATTGTCACCGAACATCATCCTGTGAACCCTATACAGTATTTTACTCCATATGACTTCGACTTTCTCTCCATTTCTCTGGTTGATCATGTTGAGCTTCTTCTTCTCGGAAATCGTTTTTATTGCTTAAAATAAAAAATTTGAATTTATTTATTAGATTACAATATAAAATAAGTCTATTCAAATGGCTTTATTTTTATTAAATTTCAAATTATCCCTTGATTCTCATGCAAATAAATCGAGAGAGAGAGAGAGGAGAATCGAATACTGGGAGAGATATTTTTATTTTCTAGTTTTAATAAATAAATAAAGAAATTTTTGAGTGAGCACAACAACAGCTATGACTAACAAACCTACAAAAACAACAAAGATAAATATAGAAAATACAATAGTATCAAAATTCCTCTCTTTAAAAGAAAAAAAAATTAAAAAAAAAATCAAATCAAATCAAATGATAACAAAACCAAAACCAATAGAGAAACATTCATGCAAACTTAGTATGAGGCATAGAGCAACACTGATAGAGACCACCATCACCATACAAATGCAAATATTTTCTCTTTTTCTATTTGGCAAATATAACGGATAGAAATACACCAATACACACACATACAATATTTGTATGGAAAACAAAACAAAAACTCTCATATATAGTAGAGAATGAGTTAGCATCGATGAATAGAATATAAACTTGCAATACATACGTGTGTATGTTTGCACATACTCATCCTGTACTCCTTGTCATGGCTATGCTAAACATAGATTGCAGTGTTTATAAAAATGGTGTATGCTTTTCTGCGTTATCATGTGCATAGGAGTATTTCTATTGTATGTGTATGTATTGCGGAAATAGTGCATCTCTGTGAGGTGCATGGATTTTTTTAAAACAGTTATGCTATGTTATCCACACGAAAATAATAATAAAAATTCAACAAAAAAAACAACAACAACAACAGAAATAAAAATTGGTGGGAAACGGTTTATTAAAGTTGCGACTAATTTTTAGAAACCCTATAATAATATGGAGTATTTTTTAAGGGCTTCCTAAAGTTAAATTTAAATCAAATACAGTGTGTGTGAGATATCATCGAAATTTTTAATTCATTTAAAGGGTTATTGACGCCATTATCTGTGAAATATAACATCGTTCAATGTGTGGAATATCACATCGTTTACCACGGCTTCTCTGAGTGTATAGCTTTTGAAATTTGCAATTTTTTACGACTGTGACACCTAACCAATGCAAATTTAAGCTGTTGGCATGGCTTATGTTGGCATTGAGGAGCGCTGTGGTTTGCGGCTTAATTACATACACCTACAGCTCAAGAAAACCCCACAAGAAAAAGTCTAACGGGGTCAAATCGAACTACATATATCAGTTCACATCACCTCGACATGAGAGGATCATGCTCTTAAATAACACTTGCAAAATAACCATTCAGCCATCCAGTTAAAACCCTCATCCAAGTCAGGCGAAAAGAAGTTCCAAATCATCACCCTATAGTGCTTGCTGTTGGCAATGATGTCCTGACAAATGTCGTTGTCAAAGAAATATGGACCAATGACGCCGCTAACCTAAAATTCACACCAAACGGGGACTTTTTCGGTACACTGTATTGGAGACTTTTGGATGGTATGTAAGTCCAGCAATGACATCCCATCACTAAGGATGATAGGTTTAGGTTAGAGGACATGCACTTGTCAATTGAGACAAGTACAGTACCCGGAGTTCGAATTGACCCATTGTACGTAACCTCCTTAAGAAGGAAGGATAAAAGAGGGGATAGAAAAAAGGAGAGGAAGTAGAAAGGGAGAATGTGAAGCGAAGGAATTACACAGACCAAACAAAACAAAAAGGGAGAGCGTGACTACACTGATGAAGCGCTAGCACTAATTAATCTGTGGAGAGCCTTGATGTCGGCTCTCGACACAGAACTCAAGCTCTCAAAGAAGGCCCTGCCAAGGGTCCTCAACCTCAACCTACCAAGGGCAGGGCAGTTACAGAGGAGGTGTTCGATAGTCTCTAACTCCTCCTCATCGCAACATACCCTGCAATAGTCCGGCTGGGATCTGTTCCAGATCCCCGTCAGCGACCTAATCTCGCAGTGCCCTGTGATAAAACCGACAACCAATCTTAAGCTGGCCTTAACCAAGCCCAGCAGCCAATCTGTTCTCTTACTGTCCACAGTAGGCCATAGACGTCTAGAAACAGAACAACCCGATCCGTTCCCCCAACGCCTCTGCTCTTCCTCCCTGACCCATCCATCGATGAGGCCATAGAGGTGGCAGACTGGGTGTTCAGGACCAACTATTAAATCGCCCCCTGAAAGCGAACCTAACCTAGCGGGGGCATCCGCCGTCTCATTGCTCAGTAATCCGCTATGACCCGGAACCCAGCATAGATGGATACGGTCTGGTCCAAAAGTCCTCAACGACTCTTTGCACTCGCGAACGAGCCGTGATTTGCACCAGACCGAAACATCAGAGCATCATCACCCTATACTGCTTGCTGTTGGCAATGATGGTGTGGCAAAAGTCCGTGACAAAGAAATATGAACCAATGACGCCGCTAACCTAAAATCCAAACCAAACGGGGACTTTTTCTGAATGCATTTGATGCTCTTGCATCTCATCGGGATTGGTATCGTTCCAAATTCGTCAATTTTGTCTGTTCACGTACCCAGTAATGCAGAAATGGGCCATATCGCTGAAGATGTTTGTCGATGAAAATTGGGGTCAGCTTTTAATTTCTCCAGAGCCTTTCCAGTGAACACACATCGTTGTCTATGGTGTATGTATAAATGACAACTAATTTGACAGATGTAGGTTCATTATCAACTGTCAACGTTCATAGGTCCTTGTAGCAGGACCCAATATAAAAAAATATAGAAAAATAGTCTTTGTTTTAGGTCTGGTTAAGTTATGAGAAGGTGTGAGAAAGCATATCTCAATTTAGAGACCAGAAAAGTTCCAACGTGGCATCTGTCAAATTCTTCGTATTAACCTAGGATAGAATAAGTGGCAATGGCAGCCCTGTCAAATACTTCAATGAACTTTAAATACTCTCCTTTGTGTAGTGAAACTAACCAAAAAAAAAATTTTGTATTGCACGGCAAAATTTGAACATTTTTTGGGGAAACACAAAAAGAAAAGAAAAAAAAAAGACTGCATATGGGTGCTTTTGGGAGTTAAAAAAATGTACAGGAAATTGCGGCCAAGGAAAGCAATTTATTGTCGACATCTAAAACAACATATGGAAACGTTCATTCATTCATTCGTTCATTTCAAATAGTCATGAAGGCATTCGGTCATCCAACAAACACTGTGAAATAATATTTCTAATACTTGGTATACAAATCATCACAGTCATCTCTCTCTATAGCTTCTCACTAGCGAGCAGACCATTGTTTTTGTAGTTGGACTTGAAGAGCAATGAGTGTGGTAAAGGTGTTGGGCGATGAAGTGATGAACAACTTCATCAATTTTATCGTGAAAAATAATGTTTGAAGCGTGAATAGATGATTAAACAAATATTCAAAACAAATGTGTATGAGTTCATTTTGTTTTCTCTCTTCTGTTTTTTTGGTACACAAATATGGAAATATTGCACACAGATTGAAGTACCTTAGTCCCAACCATTCTCGTATGAATACAAATATTTAGATGTCAAGGGATTTGTATGGATTTGTGCAGGAATTTATAAAATTTCATATTTTCTAATAATAACAGCTGGGCTCAGGATTATTATGAAACAGTGGTTTTAAGGTCTTTTCTTTTTCTGATATAAAAAGTACTTTTAAAGGTACGTGTACCGGGTAGGCAAAGAAGAGTTTCCTACTCTTCCTAGTCTATGTAAGTTTAGTGGCAGTCAAGAAAGGAAGTGATTAGTCATGGGCGCCATCGCAATGGACCTTAGCCGAAAATATCGCTTCGTTTTGAGGAAATTTTATCTAGAAAGTGTTAAGGATAACACGAATCTATCAATTCAACAGTGTTCTCAGCTATTGGGCCCATCTTAAGGTTCCAAGTTGCATATTTACTTTTGGATTTGCACTTTCAAGCCTGATTAACGTAACAATGAAAGATTTTTGATAATTCAAAAGACCTTGTATATGATGATTGTGAGCTAAAACAGCACGCTTTCGGTGTTGACAAAATTATCTTCAGCGATAAAGTCAACCGTGGTTCTTTATGGCGCAGAGGCATGGACCCTATTAAGCACTGATGCAACAGCCTTGAGAGTATTCGAGAGAAAAGTCCTACGTATGATCTTCGATCCAGTGCGAGTTGGCGATGATTTCCGCATTCGATCCAACAGTGAGCTGTATGAGCTTCTCAACAACATAGACGTTGTGCAGCGTATTAATATCCAGCGGCTGCGCTGGCTCGGTCATGTCGTTCGAATGGAGGAGGATGCTCCGGCGAGACGGGTATTTGATGCGGGAATTTGTGGAAGTCGGCGAAGAGGACGACCTTGTATGCGTTAGAAGGACCAAGTCGAGGAAGCCCTGTCATCGATTGGTGTGACCAACTGAGGTAGGCACGCAAGAAGCAGAGGTATCTGGAAGGATGTGTTGCGTCAGGCCGAAATCCGTTAAACGGGTTGTTTTTTTTTTTTTTTTTTTTTTTTAATGAAACCAGCACTCAGGGGATGGCCCCTACTCATGCAGTGCATTGTGCAGGTTTTTTAGGAAAGCTGGAAAGGGGCCAATTAAGTAAGTAAGTACCTGTCTAAGAAAGTTTGCCTTCGAAAAGACTAAAACAACGTAGACACATCTCTGTCAGTGTATCCATACTCACGAGCCATTGCGTAATGACTTCGGTAAAGGTTGTCGATGGATTGATAGGGAAGGGAGAATGGTTCATACATACATAATTGGTCATTACAACCCTTCAGTCAGGATTATTGACCTAGTTTCTCACACCACTTATGTTGTGTGCGTTAACTTTAATACATAAGTGGCGGGAGCTACAGTTTAAAGTCGACTCCGAACGACAGATTTTTTTGAGAAACTTTTCATGGCAATTTTATTTACTCTCAGAGTTTTTGCCAGAAATCTGCTGAGAGGAATTCGCCGAAGAAATACTTTTTGTATTTTGTTTTGATGTCTGGCCTGGGGCTCGAACCCTGGCTTTACGTCTAATAAGCCAATACACTACCTACTAGACTACGGTGACTTCAAAAGAGAAAAGGAGAATGATTCACTTTATTTGAAAATGTCGGTCTCTGACTTGACAGAGATTTCTCTCACTTGCCTGACCCTTGCACGAGAGTTTGACTAAGAAATCATTATTCGATAGCGAATTGATCACTAAAATCGCAAACCTTTCAGGCCTATTTAAAGTCAAGCTTTAATTGCAAAAGCCAGATTGATTCCAGGAGTATCAAGCTCTAAAGCAAAATTGTGAAATCTGGGTAAGTAAGTAAGATAAAGTCAAATTGAAAACCAGAAATTGTTTATCGGGTGTTGGGGTTAGCCTTGAAAAGGTCTTTATTTTATTGGGCAGTCAGACTGGGATCAAAAACCTCACTAATGCAACCTTGACATTTATCCTCGTCTACGAAAGATGAAGATTTCTAAGGCAAATTCCTTTATGGGTTTCCTAGACGTAGAGATATCGGAAAATGCATTGTTAATGGAGTGACCAGGGCTAGTACAGTGTTTATAATTCCCAAAGCATAGGTATTCTGATTGTCTCAGTTAAACTGAGTACACTTCGGTCGTTTTATAGACAGGTTCAGCTTTATTTACAGTTTATCTAACATTGTTTGACTCTGCTGAACTGTTATGGTTAACTTAAGGAAATTTATTAATTCCGATTATCAAATCCACTGTATTCTTTACAATATTGTTTTAAAACAATAAAACTTGAAATATTGCTGTTTAAACAATAGGAAATTTCACGTTTATTTTTATTTTATTTTTTTTTTTTTTCAATTGCATAACAACGCGCTGCAAAACTCGTTAAAATTAAAATTGCATTCATTTCCAACATCCAATCCTATTACCACGCTCATCTTTTATTTTTGTTTTTCACATGCACTCTCTTATTTACTCCCCCTCTAATATACATATGTAGTGCAGTTATAAAATCCTGTTGGATTATTTTCATTTTCATTTTTATTATTATTTCAATATTTGTTTAGTACGTTGAGTGTATTTTATCCCTAAAGGGGATTTGTTTATCTCTTCCACACTTACACTCCTACTCACACTTACATCTGCATTCTCATTTTGTAATACTGGCTCTCTCTCGTATGAAAAAAAGAGTAGAAGGCGAAAAAAAAAACGGTTTTAATAAACAACAACAACAATAATAACAACAACTGACAACACAGCATGAGGTTATTAACGCATAAATTACTACCAAATTTACAGTAATCTTGCTACTCTCTTGACAATTTCGACCTCTACGTGCTTCCTTAAAATATGCAATGAAAAAAACAATATCATAACGTTGAATGCATATACAGCCATGGACATTAAATTAGCACAAAAATTTGTCATAAAAACAATCTAATTTTTTATAGAATTTTAAGTCTATTTACAAAAAAAATTTATAGCCCATTTACACTACAGCGAAATCTAGTAGATTAGATTTCAAATCTTGCTCAAAATCTAGATCGTTTACACTGGATTTATTTGACAGTAGCAAGATTTCATTTTAATAACAAAAACAGCTGACTGTGAAATTTAAAAGAAAATAATATTTCCAAATTTAGTTCAATACGAAACAAAAATGAAAAATATAGGACATTTAGTATCGTTTTCATCAAGACCAAATAAGATCCAATCAGAAATAATGTTGGTGCAAACGTCAGCATTTGTAGAATATAAATAAGATTTAAAAAATAATGCCAATGTATTACTACATACAATTGCTAAATAAAGGGTCCGCCAAATAACTTTTTTTTTTTTAAATGCTTAAAAAAACTACTGAATATTTCCTCAAATTCTTTTTTTTATTTGAAAGTACAATCCTTCCGGTTAATAATGGAAAATAATTTCATTCAAATGGCTGCCTCGGCTGGCCATGCAGTAGCCTACACGATCGGTCCAATTTTTAAGCACTTTATCGATTGTGTGCAGCTGTATTTCACCAATGGCTTCACGAATATTGTCCTTTAAAGCGCCAATTGTCTCTGGCTTGTCGGCGTAACACTTATCTTTGACGGCACCCCACAAATAATAGTCCAACGGTGTCAAATCGCAGCTCCGAGGTGGCCCAATTATGCCTCTGGACCAAAATCCGCACCAAACAGTGACTCGTTTTAGGTGCGTCGGCTTTTCAATGTATTCGTGCGGGTTTTCTGTGCCCTAAATGCGACAATTTTGCTTGTTTACATACCCGCAAAGATCAAAATGAGCTTCATCTGAAAAGATGATTTTTTTTGCCAAAATCGGCATCTTCTGTAAGTCGATCGCAGGCCCACTTAGCGAATCGAAAACGCACAACCATTTATTTTCCATTATTAACCGGAAGGATTTTACTTTCAAATAAAAAAAGAAATTTGAGAAAATATTCAGTAGTTTTTTTTAAAGCATTTTCAAAAAAAAAAGTTATTTGGCGGACCCTTAGCAGAATGGAATGGGTACATGTTTTTAAATTGAACTGTCATTTTTTTCCTGCGCAGCGTTGTATTTTTAAGTACTATTTGGAAAAACACATAGTTGCATTTCAATTTTTACTAGATTTTGAGTAGATTTTGCCGAAATCTACTAAATAAGTAGATTTTGTTTTGTATGGGAAATCTAGTTAAAATCAACTAGATTTGGCTCGAAATCTCATAAGTACTAGATTGTAATGTATTCATTCACTTATATGTAGAATAACCAAAATAAATATGTAGAATAACTAAAATAACAAAATGTAAACAAACGTAAAGTGACTTCACAAAATATAATCGTAATATGCAGAGTATGCAATATCAAGTGGCTTGTGTTGATTAATATGGGTCACTAGAAATGCAATACAAATGAATACGATATTAATATTATTGTAGGTCACTTAACTATTAACAATTAATAGATTTAAGGGGAAAGTAAAATGAAAACATAGAATAAGTAGGAGAAATAGTTTAAGATTATTATAAGAAAACATAGACTAAGAAATAGTATATAAGCAGTGAAAATTTGTGAAATAAATAGAAATATTTCTGACTCCAAAATTAGAGTTTGTTTTTATATTCTCATCAACTTCGGCAATTAACTTTGCCATGATATAGAGCCGTCTAACATTCTAAGGCTCTTCAAATAAATAAGAATGCTATAGGGAAACTTACATAAAACATACATACACTATAGATTCCAACACATCACTAAACTTATTACATGGCGATCCTGCTGCCGACACCGCACCCATTAAAGAAAATGCAAAAGGAACAAAACAGCCGTCCGATAGTAAAAAACTATTTTTCCCAGCCAAAAATGCAGAACCGAAGAAAGCCAAGAAAGAAAAAGACGCTGAAGTTGACTCCGATGGCCACGAAATTGTCGCTGAGGAAGATAATTGAAAGAGACGAGTATGATATACTATATGATGACAAAGAGGATAATAGATGGTTCGGGTTCTGATGATCAGGCGTAACGATAATGTAGTAGTCAAAAACTCTTAAATTAATAATTAAAACAAAAAATTAAAAAAAAGAAATACAAAATTAATAATACGCAAAAATCTAAATTTTTAATTATAAATTTTTATGTAAAGAAATATCTTTTATTTCTTTTTAATTGTATGATATGTAATTTATTTTTAAGAAAAGAAAGTTTTCATTTGACAAGATAAATTTTAACACAAAAATTAAAGAAAACTACAAAATGTAACAACACAAATAAGAATGCTAACAATAGCATTAACGGTTTAGATACAAATGCATTTATATACGTAGACGATATAATTGTTTTTGGATGTTCTTTACAACACCATAATGATAAATTAAGAAAAGTTTTTCAAAGACTAAAAACTTACAACCTTAAATTAAATCCGAATAAATGTAATTTTTTGAAACCGGAAGTAGTTTACAAACAAGGAAAAATAAATAATAATGCAGATGCCTTATCACGAATTAAGATAGATTCCAATGATTTAAAAGAGATGATGCCAAAATCAATAAACATAATGACTAGAAAAATGACTGAAAGATTAAATAAAAAGAAAATAAATGAGGACAATACAGTAATAAAAATAGATGAAAATGAAAATAAAAGAGAAGGTTATGAAACCAAGACTAATAACCTATATATGTGGAATAGTATTTCATTTTCACAAATTAAAGGCTACCCAAGATTAAAATTTGTTATAAACCAAAATGATAAAAGCATGCCAAAAATTGAGATTTTTGGAAATCGCGTAATAGTATCTGGTAATGAAAATGCATACTCGAATTTAGGTTCAGTCTTGCAGAAGTTAACTAAGATTTTACGGGATAACCAAATATTTACAATAACGCTAGCAAAGGATGATACGATTTTCAAACTCATACGTGAGGAAAAATTAATTAAAATATATAATAGCATGCAAAATAGTGATAAATGTAGGCCGAACCTATAGAAATTATATTATTTAAACAACCAGAAAGGATAATGGAAAAGGGTAGACAAGAAGAAATTATAAAAGAATATCATGAAACTCCATATGGCGGTCACGCGGGAGTACGTAGAACAGTCATTAGATTAAAACAGAAATATATATGGAAAAATATGTATAAAATGATTAAAGATTTTATCAGTCATTGTGAAAGTTGTAAGAAGAATAAAATTATTAGACACACTAAGGCACCAATGCAAATTACTAACACACCTACAAGACCATTTCAATTTATACAGTTAGATACTGTAGGTCCTTTAAGAGTATCAAACGGATATAGATATATACTAACGGCACAATGCGAATTAACAAAATACATTGACGCATTCCCAATAGAAACAAAAGAAGCATCTGAAATTGGAAGAATATTAGTAGAAAAATTTATATTAAAATATGGATGTTTTGACACGGTGAAAACAGATAGAGGAACTGAGTTTGTAAATGAACTTTTTAATAGAATATGTACTCTTATGAAAATTAAACATGTAACTTCTACAGCATACCACCATGAAACTTTAGGTAGTATTGAAAGAAATCATAAAGTATTAAATGAATATATGCGTTCTTTCACGGAACAATACAATTGGGATGAATGGATTCCGTATTATACATTCGCGTATAACACAACACCACACACATCCACAGGTTTTTCTCCATTTGAACTTGTATATGGAAGATTAGCGTCAATGCCAACTGAAACCATGCCTAATGAAAAATTTTATAACTATGAAGATTATGTTACAGAATTAAAAATAAAATTAAAACATGCCCATGAAATAGCAAACAAAAAATTATTGGAAAACAAAATAAAACAAAAACATATTAAAGATAAGAATACTAATGATATTCAAATAAAATTAGGAGATAAAGTATTTATAAGAAAAGAAAACGCAAAGAAAAGCGAAAATCAATATATTGGTCCTTTTGATGTAATAAACACACAAGATGTAAACATCACAATCTTAAAAGATAATAAACCATTGACTATACATAAAAATAGATTGAAATTAGTTTAAGTATCACATATCTGTTAAATATTCCACTTTAAAATTTTGGTAATTTAATATTTTCATACAAAAAAAATATATATTTATTAAATAATATTTTTTTCTTTTAAACGGTAGGGGTGTAATGTATTCATTCACTTATATGTAGAATAACCAAAATAAATATGTAGAATAACTAAAATAACAAAATGTAAACAAACGTAAAGTGACTTCACAAAATATAATCGTAATATGCAGAGTATGCAATATCAAGTGGCTTGTGTTGATTAATATGGGTCACTAGAAATGCAATACAAATGAATACGATATTAATATTATTGTAGGTCACTTAACTATTAACAATTAATAGATTTAAGGGGAAAGTAAAATGAAAACATAGAATAAGTAGGAGAAATAGTTTAAGATTATTATAAGAAAACATAGACTAAGAAATAGTATATAAGCAGTGAAAATTTGTGAAATAAATAGAAATATTTCTGACTCCAAAATTAGAGTTTGTTTTTATATTCTCATCAACTTCGGCAATTAACTTTGCCATGATATAGAGCCGTCTAACATTCTAAGGCTCTTCAAATAAATAAGAATGCTATAGGGAAACTTACATAAAACATACATACACTATAGATTCCAACACATCACTAAACTTATTACAAGATTTCGCTGTAGTGTAAATGGGCTATTAAACATAAAAACATAAAAGGCATATTCTTCTTTAAAGCAAAAACAAAAATTTTAACTAAATTGCCGATCGTATGCTCATTAAGGCCTGCAACATATCAAATGCTAGATTTTAGCTGGACAGTCAAATAGCACAAAATTAAAATTTTTGAAATAAAAATAATATATTTTAATAAATAGTAAAAATATTATTGTTTTTCGTTTACTTGATCAATATTTGGTAGAATAGCCTTTATTTTTAAGCATCGCGTGGCATCTACGGTACATGCTTTCAATCAAATTCTGGCAACGCTCTTTGGGAATCGAGTACCAAGCGTTCCGTATTCCAAGCCACAAATCGTCCAAATTTTTGTACTTTTGTTGAGCAATTACACATTTCACATCGTGCCAGAGGTTTTCAATCGGGACTTTGTCAGGACTTTGCGCCGACCAGTCTAAAACGCGAATGTGCTCTTTGTAAAACCAATCCTTTACCAGCTTAGACGTGTGTTTGGGTTCATTATATTGCATAAATATGAATAAAACTGTCATGTTTTCAAAAGCATATGGTTCCATTTTGCTCTTCATAATGTCCAAATACTTGTAACGGTCCATTTTTCCATTAATTTCGACGATTGGACCCACACCGTGCCATGAAAATGATCCCCACACCATGATTCTTCCTCCACCATGCTTTATGGTCTTTTGAGTGTAATGTGGATTAAATGCCTGACATTTTGGCCAATGAACAAAGACTCTACCATCCGGTCCCAAACGATTTATCTTTGTTTCATCACTCCAAAGTATTTTTTTTTCCAGAATGAGAGGTCTTTATCCTTGTAGGAAAAAAATCATAATCAAACTATAAATGGATTTTGTGCTAATTTAATGTCCATAGCTGTACATATGCATACATACAATTTAGTTGCATGAAAATGCAATGTATTCACAGGGTAAGGCCTGCAAAGACTGGATAAATTGTAAATATAAGGATTTCCTAATTAAAAAAAAAGGAATAAAATAATTAAAATTGTTGAAATTATATTTTTTCGAATCTGTTTTAAAAAAGATCTTTAAAAAAAAATAACTAATATGGACCACTTAAGCATAAGTAGGTAGTGGTGGCCATCCACAAAAGAAATTTAGCTATTTAGCATTTAGGCTATATAACATCCATTATGATGCCACAGTTATTTATTTTACACTAGTCACGACACCATTCGGTGCTTCTAGTGAAGTGGCTTAGACTCCTAATTCTTACATGCTGGACATGTTCCTAAAAGATGAAGTGCAGTTTCCTCCTCTTTCTCATCTTAACAGGTCCTGCACAAGTCCTTTGTTATGTTTCATTTGCGCTTCACATGCGGGCCCTTTAATACAATGTTTAATAATGATCAAAAAAACCACCGGAGCATACCCTTTTGGTGTTTGAATAACTTTTTGTGCGCTTTCTATCTGGCACTACCCCTCTAAGACCGATACGATCCTTTTTACGAGGAAATATAAAGTTCCGACCTTCTCTCTTCCCATGATACGTGGGACCAGACTTACGTTGAGTCCCGAGGTTAAATATCTGGGCCTGATCCTCGATCCCAAACTCAACTGGAGGGCGAATCTGGCTGCTAGGGCACGCAAGGCGGCGTGTGCTGCTTACTCCTGCAGTAGAGCGGTCGGAACCAGATGGGGTCTTCGCCCAAGGATCATGCGTTGGATATATTCTACGGTCATCGAACCCAACCTCTTATACGGCGTTGCTTTCTGGTGGACTGCTCTGGACAGACAACACAACGTCAGACTCCTTGACAAGGTCAGAAGGTCTGCCTCCATTTACATAACTGGTGCTCTACGCACCACCCCCACGAAAGCCTTGTTCGCAATGCTCAACTAGCTTCCTACTGTGCTTCTCACTAAGCAGGCGGCCAAGTTTACTGCGACTAGACTTAATGCTTTGTCTCGCTGGCACATTATACCTTCTGGTCACTCCACTATTCTGGAGGTTGATCCGGTGGCCCCTGTGTACATGGACTATATTACTGCTGAATATTGTCTTGTCAGATGTTTCCACTCTCTGATCCCGAGCATGGATGACTGGAATCCTAATACGGTCGTCCCCCCGGAAGTCTTGGATATATATACCGACGGCTCTAAAATCGACAATGGTGTTGGAAGCGGTATCTACTCTGGGAAACTGAACCTGAACATTTCTCTCCGTCTGCCGGACTACTGCAGCGTGTTTCAGGCGGAGGTGATGGCGATCTACCGGGCCGCTCAATGGATCCTCGTCAACGATGCTCCTTTCACTCGCGTCTCGGTCTTCTCTAACAGTCAGGCCGCGATAAAGTCTCTATCGGGTTTCGTGATTAACTCTAGGATCGTTAGGGAATGTCGTCGCTGTCTCGACCTTCTTTCGGGGCGCTTCACCAGTGTCTCTTTGGTGTGGGTCCCCGGGCACAGTGAAATTCCGGGTAACTGCAGAGCCGACGAGCTCGCCAGAGCTGGTGCGCTCCTTCCGGAATCCTTTTCTGTTGAATTGGGTATACCACTTGCCTCGGTCAAATTGACCATTGCGCGGAAATTCTTTCGAGACGCCAACCTATCCTGGGTTAACGAGGAGTCCTGCTCCACCGCTAGGCTCACCTGGCCCTTGATGGATAAAAGGCGTACCAACTAATTACTTGGTCTTGGTCGTGACGTCATCTCGACTACGGTGGCCGTGCTTACGGGTCATTGTGTCATGGGCAGACACGCGGAAAGAATGAGGCTCCCTTTTAACGATTTCTGTCGTGGATGCATGTCCTCTGAGGAGGAGGAGACTGTTATTCACTTTCTTTGTCAGTGCCCGTCTCTTGCTAGGTGTAGATATAGGTTATTTGGCTCCCCATTCCTTGTTAGCTTAACGGAGCTATCATCCATTGATATCAAGGATATAGCTTCGTTCATCAAACTTTCTGGCTGGTTTTCCAGTGCGGGGTAGTCGTGCTTCCGTTGTGCAGCCCTTGCGCTGACCAACTTCTTCCTTTTCCCTTATTGTGGTGGAACTTGGTCAGTACAGGGACTGCGTTCACCCGTGGCATCACAACGGGCCGCTATGCGTGCTCAAGTGAGCTTTGTGACATCAGAGCTACCACTCCGACCTAACCTAATCTATCTGGCACTACTCGGCTATGACAGAATCCATAACTAACAGGTCTTTAAAGCGTATCCCAATGTGGTGAACAGTTATCTGGAATATCACTATGTCCCGGTATTCAAAGTATAAGTGTTATAACGTACCACTCTTATGGAGAGATCTTCCAGAGTTATAAAGCGCCCTGTAGATCCTTAGGTTAGGAGCTAGTGCTTTGTTGAGCACAGATTTATGGCAATATCGTGACTCCGAAAAACTCCACTACCCACAGTTCTATTCAGTTTCGAACCATCCATAAAAATTTGGACAAAGTCTTGAACGGTATGCAAACCTTTCTTTCCGGAATTGATGTCCCAAACTCGCTTGAGAAGCTATTTTGTACATTGTAGACTCCTTATTAAACTCCGATTGTGTTTGCTTCTTTCTTGCTATTGATTCAAATATTGTTCATATTTTGTAGGCCATACCCTGTTTTATAAAGCTGATAGACAATTAAAGCTTAATTTCAATAAACTGCTCAACATTATTATATGTTATCCTAAGGACTCAAAATTAAAGCTTTTTTTTTCAACTTTAATTTGGTACAAATTTAAGTGTCCACAGTCTGTACTACAAGGTAGATCAACTACTTGTGCATAATTTTTGTGACAGAAACGAAGAAAAAAAAAAAAGAAGCAAACTTAGGTAAACAAAAAACAATATTGTTGGCATATAATAGAATGAAAAGAGAAACAACAATACTAAACAATATCCTTGGAATCCTTAAGGACAGTGTTACTTATACGAAATATAAGAAAACAAATCCAATGGCAATGTGGCAACGCAATGATAATAATGCAGTCAGTAGAGATGGTAGTGTGGTTGTGCAACATCGCCATCTCATTCTCATCATGAAAATCAAGATACCATCCATCGACAATAAAACGTAATTTCATATTCATATTCTGTTTAATTAGCAGTCCACGAACAGGGATACACTTTTCACAACTGATTTTAATTCTTTTTTTTTTTTCCTGTCATTAAGATGCTGCAGAAAAGCAGTGGAAGATGGAAGCAAATTGATGCTGCAAGAAGATTCCTATGTACATAGGTACACGTTCCTTAGTACATAATGTTACATTTTGGTATTTTTTTTCCAGCCTTCCATTACTTTTTAAGTAGAATAAGAAGGAGCAGCAGCAGCAGTGGTACTCGTGTTGTGCTCCTGATTTACAATTTCAACCATTTCAAGTGTCACCACTTTCATTCAGAAGAAGAAGAAGAAAAAAAAAAACACAAAAAATTGTGAAGAAAAATAGAAAAAAAAAGTTTTTTTTTTTTTTTAATGAAATCCTTGGCATGATGATGAGAACCACGATGATGATCATGTTGTTGTTGTTTTTATTATTTTAGTAACGCTGTTGTTGTTGTTGTAAAGATTTTTAAATTTACTCGCAATTCATTCATACATTCATTCAACTCGTCGTTGCATTCAACATAAAAATTTCTAAGTACGAGTATTTGCTCGCATTATACGTATACATTTGGAATGGAATGTCATCATGGTTGGTTTGAAGCAGTCCCTGTAGTTGTTGTTTTTTGTTTTGATTCTTAAACAATCCTATACATGCACAGATTTATAAACAAACAACACAAATTCCCATTTGTAAACATCCTTTAAATCCTTAGGTTTTTTAAAAAGTTTCATAAAGGTATTGTTGATTCGTTAAGGCGTTTGAATAGCTAAAATTAATAAAAAAAACGTACCATTTTTAGTACTTTTCTTAAAAAAAAAAGTGTACATCAATTTATGATATTGTTGTGGAAATGGTGTTCTTAAAATGATAAACAAAAGCTCCAAAAACAAAAATAATGGACTTGTTTTCATGATCAACGAATAAACAAAAATATAGCAACAACATCAGTATAAAAAAATAAGGGGACAAAGAAGTAAACAAGCAACAACAAAGTGCAGTATAAAAAAAGCGGATAAACAGTAAACAGGCAACAACAACACTGCAAGCAACTTGTTTACATTTATAGAGATTTCGCGAATCCAAAGATATTCTCCTTCAAGTGCATTCATCAGACTGCTTGCCCTGCGATATAAAAGGCAAGACAGAGCAGGCAACGGCGATTCAGTAAGAATTCGGTCAGTCTTGTGTGAAGACACGTGGGGTTTAGAAAGAATTCAGTCAGTCTTGTGTGAAGACACGTTTGCGTGTGAAGAGAATAATTGTGGTTTGAAGATCTCCGTATAAAGATCTATTGAACAATTGTTATTGTGTACGCGGAAGAAGTGTAAAGAGTAATAACAATTAAAGCAAATTGTTATTGTTTAAGTCAAATCGGTAAAAGGTGGCACCCGGAATTGTGCGAACAATAAAGAATTGATTTAAAACTAAACACAAATTTATTTTTATTTTCTTTGCAATCTACGAACTCATATTTTTAACGTTTTTAAAAGGGTAAAAACGTAACAATATGTACTCCGGAAATGTCATGTTATGCCGCAAAAGTAGTAAAGTAAAGCCTCTTCTACATCATCACAGACACAGACCTTTAAATTGTAATGCAATCCATAGGACAAGATCACGAATCAGCCAGTATCCGCTTAATACAGCTGCCAGCCTGTGGACGTTCCTTATCATATTCTAGACTGTATGTAAGACTCGAGATCTTACATACATAATTGGTCATTTCAACCCTTCAGTCGGGATTATTGACCTAGTTTCTCACACCACTTATGTTGTGTGTGTTAATTTTATACATAATTGGCGGGACCTACAGTTTAAAGTCGACTCCGAACGACAGATTTTTTGAGAAACTTTTCATGGCAATTTTATTTACTCTCAGAGTTTTTGCCAGAAATCTGCTGAGAGGAAATCACCGAAGAAATACTTTTTGCATTTTGTTTTGATGTCTGGCCTGGGGCTCGAACCCTGGCTTTACGTCTAATAAGCCAACACACTACCTACTAGACTACGGCGACTTTGAGATCTTGCATGATCTAAAAATCGATCCACCTTCAAGTTGCTTTTTTCAATTAATAGTAGAGAATACCACTTTGTCGCCGTGGTCTAGTATATAGTGTGTTGGCGAAACTAGTGTGTTGTGAGAAACTAGATCCTAATCCTGACAAAAGGGGCTGTGATGACCAATTATGTGTGTGTGTATGTAATATCACTTTAAATCGATCTCCTCATAAGTAACCCCACAGAGGCGTTGTCCAGTAGCTTTAAGACGCCTTCTAACTTTAGCATGCTTTGCGATATGTTGTGATACTTCTTGAAGAGACGCACGACTCTCTTGGAATCAATCTGGCTTTTGCAATTAAAGCTTGACTTTAAATTGGCCTGAAAGGTTTGTGATTTTAGTGATCAATTCACTATCCAATAATGATTTCTTAGTCAAACTCTCGTGTAGGGGCCAAGCCAAGTGAGAGAAATCTCTGTCAAGCCGGAGACCAACATCGGCAAATTCTCCCTTCCCTATCAATCCATCTACAACCTCTACCGAAGCCATTACGCAGTGACTCGATGTGTCTACGTTGTTTTAGTCTCTTCGAAGGAAAACTTTCCTTTCTCCTATTAAAACTGCAGCTCTGCTTAATGTAGCACCATTTGGAATATCGCTTTAAGCAGCTGTTTCACCAGCCATCAATCCTTCGTAGCAGTTTACACGTTCATTTCGATGTTGTTGTTATTAAATCTTAATACATTTGCCTGCTGGTGATGATGCTAACGATAATGGTAAAGGAAAGGAGTATATCCCCATGTGCTTGGCACCATTGTTAAGGTGTCCTTTATTTTCTTTTTTTTTTTTCTTTCTTTCTTAGCAGAACCCAAATGAATTCATATTTATTTTACACATTTCCCCCTGATCCTCAAATCTTTTCATAACGCTGTTCTGGTTGTAATATAATGAATGGCAGCGTGCATTTTAAGCTTCATTGCATTGAGGGATACTGTGGTGATATACATATGTACACGTAGTAACGGTGTAAAGGTATGCTGTGCATGCAGCAGGATAAGGAAGATGGTGTTAAGGATGTTGATGAAACTGCCATTATTTTTTGTTTTTGTTTTCGTTTCGTTTTTTTGTTTTCTAAAGCAATTGAGAAAAAAAAAATGGAGATTCTTAATAAATTTGTAGCACTTGTATGGGAATAATGGCTCTTAAAAAGTTTGTGTGTGTGTGTGTGCGAAAAAGGGGGGGGAAAAAAATTTTAAATTTAAAACAAAATTTTTTTTTAAGAAAAAATAAAATTTTCTTTTTTCGTAATATTTACCATAACAAATCATTAGACCAACTATATATATACATTTACAGCATAAAGGTGTGATTTGACAAGATTCCCTGGCGTTAATTATAAAACTACATACAAACACACTAATGGCAACAGTTCCATCATCATCATTCCATCCATGTCATTTTCACCATGCTGTCGAAGCGCATAGTCCATACATACATCATTGTTGCGTGCACTTACTTTATAGTAAGTACCCGCATCATGCCCGGGCCAGTATTAATTAAAGTTCAATTTGTTTCTCTTCACAAAGAGAAAATCATGGATGCGTTTAAGTTTGTGGCGTCAGTCGGTTGCATTTTAATTGATTGATGTTTAGTTTCTTTCGTTTTTTTTTTTTATTATTCTGCATCTTTGATTTTATTTCCCTTTTTAGTTCTCCAGTTCCCCCGTATACATATATAAACAAAACATCTGAAGTTCATGTTTAAGTTGGCAACGTAGATGAGCAATGACAGTGTTACTTGGCAAGATGTTGTTTACATTACATGTGTAACAGTAAAGTGCCTATGTATGTGAATGGGATGTATAGATAAATATGGGCAATTGTCGATAGTATTAAGGAGGCATATTGCGACTGGAGTTCCGATAGGATCAGTCCTAGGGCCCGGTAGAGATAAAGCTTAACAGATGATGTAATAGCAGTATACCAAGTTCGAAGCATATAGCAAGTAGAGATCAATAAAATGAGGTCATTAGAACCATTAAAGATGTCCCAGTCTAGTATGTAGTATGTTGGCTTATTAAACGAGAGCCATGAACCATGGTTCAAAACTCAGCTCAGATATCTTCAACAAAACCAAATTAAAAAAAAAAAAATATTTCTTTAACGAAGTCGCCGTAGTCTACATAGTAGGTAGTGTGTTGGCTTATTCGACGTAAGACCCGAGTTAAACCCCAGGTCAGACATCAAAACGAAAATATGTAAAAATATTTCTTCGACGATTTCCTCTCCGCAGATTTCTGACAAAAACTCTGAGAGTGAATAAAATTGCCATGAAAAGTTTCTCAAAACTTCTGGCGATCGAAATCGACTTTAAACTGTAGGTCCCCTCCACTCAAGTATAAAATTAACGAACACAAGATAAGTGGTGTGAGTAGCTAGGTCGTAATCCTGACTGAAGGGTTGTAATCAGACGTCGGCACCAATGTCCCCCGGGGGTCGAACATCGGCTTCGGCTTTTTACACACATAGTACACGAACATCAACAATGTTCGTTAAAAAGAGCGTAAAAATGCATTCAGTTGCTTGTCAGCTTTCAGTAAAGCAGGTTCTCGTCGCTTCTTTTTGAAATTTTTTTGTATGTAGTATATCAATTATACACCCAAAGAAAAATTTTATTAAAATGTGAAGAAAAACTGGGAAACAGAATTTGTTTTTGCTTTAAATATATTGAATTTCAGGTACTTGCAATATATGTATAATGATGACTCTTGCTACAAATCTATAAGAACTTGTACGAAAAATATCAATGCCATCAAAAAGCACAATATTTGTTCGAACACTGCTTGAAACAATAATTACTAACAATCTTCCTCTGGATTATACACATGCTTCTCACAAATACACTCACATTTTTATCATGTTCTCTTTGTGCCGACGTCTGATCAAAACGAAAATATTAAAAAATATTTCTTCAACGATTTCCTCTCAGCAGATTTCTGGCAAAAACTCTCTCTAAAATTGCCATGAAAAGCTTCTCAAAAATTTGTCGTTCGGTGTCGACTTTAAACTGTAGGTCCCGCCACTCAAGTATAATATTAACACACACCACATAAGTGGTGTGAGAAGCTTGGTCGTAAACCTGACTAAAAGGTTGTAATGAATAATTATGTATGTATGTATTTCTTTAGCCAACTCTCTCAGCAGTGTTCTGGCAAAAACTCTTAGAGTAAATAAATTTGTCATGAAAAGTTTCTCAAAAATCTGTCTTTCGGAATCGAATGGCACTCATGGTGTGAAAAGCTAAGTTGTAATCCCGACTAAAGTGAATAAGTAAGCAGCATACCGAGAAAAGTAATACCTATGAAGAGAGTTTAGTGTAGCATCATGAAGCCAGTGTTACCTGTGAAAAACTAAGCTCATCTCTATTCAATGCAATACCAAATGGTGTGTAGTTGCGAGCAATAATGTATTTCTAGTTGGTACGGTTTGGGTCTAAGCTAGATTCCATCGCAATTATCAAAAAAAAAAAAAGCAATTGAGGATCCCTAGTATTTGAGCAGATTTTCGAACACCTATGAATTATGTACTATTTTTCCATGCGGAGAAACTCTTCGTGAAACTTTTTTCCTTTGTTCTAGGGCAGTAGTGCCCAAGCCCTATGCACTTCATGCACATTTGGTTTTGAAAAACGCTTAGCAATTTTATATACGCATAGAACACACTCAGCATTAGTAACCCAAAATACGCAAACAACTTTGCTTTTTTCGTCGTTTCGTTTCGTTCGTATACAATGAAGAGTACACAAAGCAACAACACTTTCGTGTACTTTGCTGGTAAACATTGACAACAGCGAGCATCAATGTAGATTTTGTTTTTGTTTTTCGTACATCATTTAAAAAAGTGTGTTTTGTTTTTTCTTTGTATGTATTAGTTTTCACAACAAAAAATATTAAATAAAAATTTGTGTTTCTTTAAATGTATTTGTGTTTGCACTTCCATAAGGAACTTTTGGGCACCCCTGTTCTAGAGTTTCAAAAGTCAGCCGTATAAATATGGTAGAGTTTCAATTCTTTTTAAAACTTTTATAAGCAAAAGAGCAAAGGCAATTGTCTTTGCAAAAGCAAAATTGTCTTTGCAAAAGCAAAATTTTCTTTGCAAAAGCAATTGTCTTTGCAAAAGCAATTGTCTTTGCAAAAGCAATTGTCTTTGCAAAAGCAATTGTCTTTGCAAAAGCAATTGTCTTTGCAAAAGCAATTCTCTTTGCAAAAGCAATTGTGTTTGCAAAAGCCAAATTGTCTTTGCAAAAGCAAAATTGTCTTTGCAAAAGCAAAAGCAAAATTGCCTTTGCAAAAGCAAAATTGTCTCTGCAAAAGCAATTGTCTTTGCAAAATCAAAATTGTCTTTGCAAAAGCAATTGTCTTTGCAAAAGCAAAATCGTCTTTGCAAAAGCAAAATTGTCTTTGCAAAAGCAATTGTCTTTGCAAAAGCAAAATTGTCTTTGCAAAAGCAATTGTCTTTGCAAAAGCAATTGTCTTTGCAAAAGCAAAATTGTCTTTGCAAAAGCAATTGTCTTTGCAAAAGCAAAATTGTCTTTGCAAAAGCAATTGTCTTTGCAAAAGCAATTGTCTTTGCAAAAGCAATTGTCTTTGCAAAAGCAATTGTCTTTGCAAAAGCAATTGTCTTTGCAAAAGCAATTGTCTTTGCAAAAGCAATTGTCTTTGCAAAAGCAATTGTCTTTGCAAAAACAATTGTCTTTGCAAAAGCAAAATTGTCTTTGCAAAAGCAAAATTGTCTTTGCAAAAGCAATTGTCTTTGCAAAAGCAATTGTCTTTGCAAAAGCAATTGTCTTTGCAAAAGCAAAATTGTCTTTGCAAAAGCAAAATTGTCTTTGCAAAAGCAATTGTCTTTGCAAAAGCAATTGTCTTTGCAAAAGCAATTGTCTTTGCAAAAGCAAAATTGTCTTTGCAAAAGCAAAATTGTCTTTGCAAAAGCAATTGTCTTTGCAAAAGCAATTGTCTTTGCAAAAGCAATTGTCTTTGCAAAAGCAATTGTCTTTGCAAATGCAAAATTGTCTTTGCAAAAGCAGAATTGTCTTTGCAAAAGCAAAATTGTCTTTGCAAAAGCAATTGTCTTTGCAAAATCAAAATAGTGTTTGCAGAAACAATTGTCTTTGCAAAAACAATTGTCTTTGCAAAAGCAAAATTGTAAAATTGCAAAGACAATTTTGCTTTTGCAAAGAAAATTTTGCTTTTGCAAAGACAATTTTGCTTTTGCAAAGACAATTGTTTTTGCAAACACAATTTTGCTTTTGCAAAGACAATTGCTTTTGCAAAGACAATTGCTTTTGCAAAGACAATTGCTTTTGCAAAGACAATTTTGATTTTGCAAAGACAATTGCTTTTGCAAAGACAATTTTGCTTTTGCAAAGACAATTTTGCTTTTGCAAAGACAATTTGGCTTTTGAAAACACAATTGCTTTTGCAAAGACAATTGCTTTTGCAAAGACAATTGTTTCTGCAAACACAATTTTGATTTTGCAAAGACAATTGCTTTTGCAAAGACAATTTTGCTTTTGCAAAGACAATTCTGCTTTTGCAAAGACAATTTTGCTTTTGCGAAGACAATTGCTTTTGCAAAGACAATTGCTTTTGCAAAGACAATTGCTTTTGCAAAGACAATTGCTTTTGCAAAGACAATTGCTTTTGCAAAGACAATTTTGATTTTGCAAAGACAATTGCTTTTGCAAAAACAATTTTGCTTTTGCAAAGACAATTTTGCTTTTGCAAAGACAATTTGGCTTTTGCAAACACAATTGCTTTTGCAAAGACAATTGCTTTTGCAAAGACAATTGCTTTTGCAAAGACAATTGCTTTTGCAAAGACAATTGCTTTTGCAAAGACAATTTTGCTTTTGCAAAGACAATTGCTTTTGCAAAGACAATTGCTTTTGCAACGACAATTGCTTTTGCAAAGACAATTGCTTTTGCAAAGGCAGGCAATTGCTTTTGCAAAGACAATTGCTTTTGCAAAGACAATTGCTTTTGCAAAGACAATTTCTTTTGCAAAGACAATTGCTTTTGCAAAGACAATTTTGCTTTTGCAAAGACAATTTTGCTTTTGCAAAGACAATTGCTTTTGCAAAGACAATTGCTTTTGCAAAGACAATTGCTTTTGCAAAGACAATTGCTTTTGCAAAGACAATTTTGCTTTTGCAAAGACAATTGCTTTTGCAAAGACAATTGCTTTTGCAAAGACAATTGCTTTTGCAAAGACAATTTTGCTTTTGCAAAGACAATTGCTTTTGCAAAGACAATTGCTTTTGCAAAGACAATTGCTTTTGCAAAGACAATTGCTTTTGCAAAGACAATTGCTTTTGCAAAGACAATTGCTTTTGCAAAGACAATTGCTTTTGCAAAGACAATTACTTTTGCAAAGACAATTTTGCTTTTGCAAAGACAATTGCTTTTGCAAAGACAATTGCTTTTGCAAATACAATTTTGCTTTTGCAAAGACAATTCTGCTTTTGCAAAGACAATTTTGCTTTTGCAAAGACAATTCTGCTTTTGCAAAGACAATTTTGCTTTTGCGAAGACAATTGCTTTTGCAAAGACAATTGCTTTTGCAAAGACAATTGCTTTTGCAAAGACAATTGCTTTTGCAAAGACAATACTGCTTTTGCAAAGATTTTGCTTTTGCAAAGACAATTTTGCTTTTGCAAAGACAATTCTGCTTTTGCAAAGACAATTGCTTTTGCAAAGACAATTGCTTTTGCAAAGACAATTGCTTTTGCAAAGACAATTGCTTTTGCAAAGACAATTGCTTTTGCAAAGACAATTTTGCTTTTGCAAAGACAATTGCTTTTGCAAAGACAATTGCTTTTGCAAAAACAATTTTGCTTTTGCAAAGACAATTGCTTTTGCAAAGACAATTTTGCTTTTGCAAAGACAATTTTGCTTTTGCAAAAACAATTTTGCTTTTGCAAAGACAATTGCTTTTGCAAAGACAATTGCTTTTGCAAAGACAATTGCTTTTGCAAAGACAATTGCTTTTGCAAAAACAATTGCTTTTGCAAAGACAATTTTGCTTTTGCAAAGACAATTGCTTTTGCAAAGACAATTGCTTTTGCAAAGACAATTGCTTTTGCAAAGACAATTGCTTTTGCAAAGACAATTGCTTTTGCAAAGACAATTGCTTTTGCAAAGACAATTGCTTTTGCAAAGACAATTGCTTTTGCAAAGACAATTGCTTTTGCAAAGACAATTGCTTTTGCAAAGACAATTTTGCTTTTGCAAAGACAATTGCTTTTGCAAAGACAATTGCTTTTGCAACGACAATTGCTTTTGCAAAGACAATTGCTTTTGCAAAGCAAAGACAATTGCTTTTGCAAAAACAATTGCTTTTGCAAAGACAATTGCTTTTGCAAAGACAATTGCTTTTGCAAAGACAATTGCTTTTGCAAAGTCAATTGCTTTTGCAAAGACAATTGCTTTTGCAAAGACAATTGCTTTTGCAAAGGCAATTTTGCTTTTGCAAAGACAATTGCTTTTGCAAAGACAATTGCTTTTGCAAAGACAATTGCTTTTGCAAAGACAATTGCTTTTGCAAATACAATTTTGCTTTTGCAAAGACAATTTTGCTTTTGCAAAGACAATTTTGCTTTTGCAAAGACAATTGTTTTTGCAAAGACAATTGTTTCTGCAAACACAATTTTGATTTTGCAAAGGCAATTGCTTTTGCAAAGACAATTTTGCTTTTGCAAAGACAATTCTGCTTTTGCAAAGACAATTTTGCATTTGCAAAGACAATTGCTTTTGCAAAGACAATTGCTTTTGCAAAGACAATTGCTTTTGCAAAGACAATTTTGCTTTTGCAAAGACAATTTTGCTTTTGCAAAGACAATTGCTTTTGCAAAGACAATTGCTTTTGCAAAGACAATTGCTTTTGCAAAGACAATTGCTTTTGCAAAGACAATTGCTTTTGCAAAGACAATTGCTTTTGCAAAGACAATTGCTTTTGCAAAGACAATTGCTTTTGCAAAGCCAATTGCTTTTGCAAAGACAATTGCTTTTGCAAAGACAATTGCTTTTGCAAAGACAATTGCTTTTGCAAAGACAATTGCTTTTGCAAAGACAATTGCTTTTGCAAAGACAATTTTGCTTTTGCAAAGACAATTGCTTTTGCAAAGACAATTGCTTTTGCAAAGACAATTGCTTTTGCAAAGACAATTGCTTTTGCAAAGACAATTGCTTTTGCAAATACAATTTTGCTTTTGCAAAGACAATTTTGCTTTTGCAAAGACAATTTTGCTTTTGCAAAGACAATTGCTTTTGCAAAGACAATTTCTTTTGCAAAGACAATTGCTTTTGCAAAGACAATTGCTTTTGCAAAGACAATTGCTTTTGCAAAGACAATTTTGCTTTTGCAAAGACAATTATTTTTGCAAAGACAATTGTTTCTGCAAACACAATTTTGATTTTGCAAAGACAATTGCTTTTGCAAAGACAATTTTGCTTTTGCAAAGACAATTCTGCTTTTGCAAAGACAATTTTGCATTTGCAAAGACAATTGCTTTTGCAAAGACAATTGCTTTTGCAAAGACAATTGCTTTTGCAAAGACAATTTTTTGCAAAAGCAATTGTCTTTGCAAAAGCAAAATTGTCTTTGCAAAAGCAATTGTCTTTGCAAAAGCAAAATTTCTCTTTTCAAATTTTCTCTTAAATACAAATTGCAGTGGAAACTTAAAAGAATCATATGACAACAAACGTAAGCCTCAGTGTACAAAAACTGTAAAATACCCAGTTTAACTGATACAATCTGTGTAAAACGTTGCAGGTTATGAACTCTGTACCAGTCTTGGTCAGTTCATCAGGAATTAAGAAGGGCTGCTTTCCTAAACGTCTGAATGCAAAGTCAAAGTTGTGTTAAAATTAAGCAGTACTACTTTGCAACACTGAAAAGCAAATTGCATTGTCATATTAAACTTTGCAACACTATTGACGTTTAAGTACATATGTTTGCTTTGCATTATTATAAAGAATTTGTGAAAATAAACAATGACAGCAAATAAAATTATTTTTGATTTGTGCAGTGAAAATAGCTCCAGGAACCAAATAATTAATACTAGACTTGTTTTAAAAATAAAACGTTTTGTGCTTTTTCTACTCCAACAACATATTCCAAGGTAAATACCAAAAAACAAGAATTTTGTTTCTGTTATTGAAGAAATTTTATTAAAAATTTAATTTTTCAATTAAAATTATTTATTTACCTTTCTTTTTCCGCCATTGTTTATAAAAAGCATAACCAATTTAAATGTTGCACTAGTTGCGTTTATTTGCTTTGCAGCTGAAAAAATTATTACTTTAGGAATACAATGCATTGTCAACATTTGCACAGTTGCGTTTTGGAATATGTGACATTGTCACACTGCAAAGCAACCTGCGTTTAGGAAAGCAGCCAAGTTCTTAGCATTCACGGACGATGACAGATGTTGAAGGTATGTTCGTACGAAACTCGGCCCAATAGGATCAGAACATTTTCATATAAATCAACACCATCATGCCTTCCTGTACAACAACTGTAAAATTCCCGTCCCGGGAATTCCCGTGAAAAACACTAATTAATAGCTAAAAACAGTCGTCGGCACAAAGAGAACATATGACCATATAAAGCCGAAGAAAATCTTCCCCTGAAGGACATTGGTGCCGACGTCTGGTTAAAAAGCACAAGACATAAAATAAGTAATAATAAAAAAGTACTAAAAGTGGCGCGGTGGTACTGCGGTATTTTTAAAATGGAAAAGTATTGAAAAAAGTACTAAAGTACTTAATTTTTCAACACTGTTCTATAAATATGTGCCGGTGAGGTGGAGAGAGGCTATCTCCATTAATTGTTTCAATACTTCTAAAGAATTTATTGGTAATTGGAAACGCTTTTAAATTTTCTTTGGAAATCCTTTGAAGTATATGCATAGGATATAATTTTATTTTATGATTTTTACCAAACAACACCACAATTTTTGTTTTTGTTTAAGTTTCTTTTTATAGCTTAAAACCCATAACAATTGAAAAGTGTTTATTAAATAAGAATTTTTTTTTTCTCAATTGAAAATCAAATACACAAAACGGTGCCTTTATTCCACTTCCGAGGAATTACTAAAAAAAAAAAGAATTTTTAATTTAATTAAATTACTTGCCTTTCTATATACAAACAATAATTTTCCATTAAATAGCCTTTTAAAAAAGGCAATTATTGCTTAAATATTATCCCATTGAAAATGTATTAATTTGAGTTCAATATCTTAAAAACAATGAAAAGAAATTAAAAAAACCCACTTAAATCAGTAGCAGGCCACATTGAAATTAAAGTAGAAAAAAACTGCAATGGCAGCAACAATAAAAATAAACTGTAAATGTATACAATACTCATCACAGCTAATTCGCTTTGATCAAATAAGTTGGTAATGCCGACAATAATGCACAACAATACACCACACAATACATGTGTAATAATATCGTAGATAATAAACACACACTACACATGGACTACAAGAGAACATCAAGGAGCATAAAAACAAATACCGAAACTACTGTAACATTCAGTGTTGCCATAGTGTAGATCTGTAGTATTTTTATACATTCATTATACGTAGCATTGGGAAAAGTGTATCACTTCTATCTTGGAGGTGGCTTGATAAATATTATTTGTATATTGCATTCAACAAATTCAAGATTACAGGCCACAATAAACTGTCAAAAGTAGAATATATATGTAAATACATAATTCTTTAACGTTATGGCATTCGAATAACAATGTTCGTAAGGATAACGTCAAGAAACTGCCCGAAATATGCGGGAAAATGGTCGAAAAAGAATCAAGTGCTGCAAACAAACCAGAGACTATCATTTAAATGACATTGTATTAGGCATGGTCCAAGCATTATTATGGAATAAATTTCATCAAAATCATAGCTTTTATGTGTGTGTGTGTCCTGTTTAACTTTACTTTTGAAAACTACAAAAGCCAAGTATATCGCAATCAACAACTTCAAGTTTTAGGCAACACTGATTGTAATCGAACAAACACACAAGAAACTCAGAAGAGAAATCAATTCGCTAAAGCAAGTAAATAAAGAAGAAGAAAAAGTAGAAAAATTTTCGTTTGTTAACAAGTGCTGTTGTTGTAAAGACACCAATTGTAAACGATGAAAATCAAACGAAATCAAATCATATGCTCAACACATTGTGTATGTAACGGTTACGATGTGTCTTCCTTTGGGAGTTGTTGGTATTGTTGTTGTTGTTATTTTACTTTTAACACTATTCTGTTTTTTGCTTGTTGTTGTATATTTAGTTTATCTTTTAACACTCAAACAAATGCTCACATCAATCTTTAGTCTTTAAAAGGGATTGTTGCCTCTTCAATACTGATTGCCACCATTGGCTGATTACTTCACTAGAAACAGACTAATTACAAAGAGACATTGTTTAAATAATGTTAAATTTCTAGGGTTGGCTTAGCTAAAAGTAGTGGCTAATTCACTGAACAGAAGTTTACATCAATTAGCACCAGCGGTGGTTTGAAATCATATCAACAATGCAGGTAATGGATGAGTTGTTCTAGTGTTGGGAATCCCTCGATCCCGGGGTCCCGAAATGCCGGGATCCCGCAGTTTTTAACAATTCCAAATTCCCGGGATTGAGCACTTAATCCCGGGATTTGACTTTTTAAGCCGCAATGAAAAAAAATCGTATATTTGAACTCTCACTAAAACGTCTTTATTTATTAAGAAATTGTATACCAAAGGCATTATTAATAGACATAGGTCCACCTGAAGGTGAATATTTTGCTTTATTCAAAGATGAGATTAATATGGTATCCGCACTCATTAGTGCTCTTGTCCCAGTTAAAGCAACAGTTGACGCCCTTTGCCGTCGGGATGCTAATCTGTTCACAGCCGATGTTGCCATAACTTTTATGTTAAAAAAACTTAAGGATGCTAACAACGTTATAAGTCAAAAACTACATTCAGCCCTCATCCTTCGCAAGCAACAAAGGAGAACAGATATCAGTGGGGTACTTCAGTATCTGCACAATGGTAGAACAAATGTTCAGTCCGAATCCGAAACAGAGTTCGTAACGGTTCCTTCTTCCATAAAATGTCGCAAATTAATAGTTGAGTTACTCAAAAGACTCAAAAGTCCAGCTACATCAGTTCTAATAGCTTCTGAGTCAGAAGTTACATCTTCTGATTCAGATAAGGCACCTTTCGAAATTATTTCAGATTCTTCTGAGCTTCCATCTGAATCTCTTTCTTGTTCTCTTGAAGAAACTTTACCTTTACCGAGGATAGCCATTCGATGTGAGACGTTGTCTGTAAAAATTCAGAGAGAAATGCTCTTGTTTGAAAATGGAGGAACACGTGGTGACTTTTTGCAAAGAGCATACGATTTTTTAATGACTATTAAGCCAGCCAGTGTAGAGTCTGAATGTGCTTTTTTTGCAGCTGGATTTTTCGCAACTAAAATAAGAAGTCGTTTGAGCGATGAAACTTTGGATGCTCTGTGCTTCCTCAAAACGTATTTTAAAAATAATAAAAAATAATAACATATCGCACTTGATCAACAAAAGAGTATAGTATATCTATAAAAACAATTAACTCTTTATAATTAATTTAAAAATGTATAAAATTAAAAATAAAATTAATTTTCTTATAATTTAACTAGTTGACCCGGCGAACTTCGTCCCGCCCAAAATTGATTTTTTTTATTGCCCAAAACAGGTCACACTATATATTTGCTGTAATACGCTGCATAAAACAGTTACTATATATAAAAATAACTAACTTACTATAAGTGTGTGGATCTATCTATCTAGTTCAAAATTTAATCGAAGTCGGTACGTTATTTAGGTGAGGCATACAAAGAATAACAATAAGAGGTCCGAATGATGGGTAGCGCTGACGAAGTTGTAGTTGTTGTACTCGCTCCAAAACAAAAACTAACAGACATACATGTTAGGTATGTAAGTACATATGTAGTTATAAACGATCGAATTAGCCGACTTATGGTATCTTTTAAAGGGGGAGGGTTGCCACTCCCATTTTTGGTGAGTTTGTCGATATCGACTCTACGAACTTACCCACCAAATTGCATTCGTCTACGATCACTATGTCCCTAAATATAAGGTTTGCCACGCCTACTTTTTGCTATATCGAATTTTTTTTAAGCCATCTAAACCTGATAAGCTTCCGCCACACGCCGATCAAGCACCTAACGCCTTCAGCAAAACATAAAATAGGCTTATTGCTCAAATAGAGTTTAAAAAAGAGTGATAGCTAGATATTTATTTACTTTTTTTAAATATATTTTTTCACAAAAAGATGTTAGGTTTCAGTTGGTATCGGGCTAATTAACGCCACTGCACGCTGATTAACGACCCAACGCCTTCAACGAAACACAGCATAGTGCAGTAGTTCTTGAGTTACTGTGCAAAAACACAAAAAAAAAAAACTAAATATTGCGCCATCTGTCGGACGAACTTCAAACACATAAACACTCCTCACGCCCCATAGAGCATGTTTATAAAGTTTGGTCGAAATCGGTGCAGTAGTTCTTAAGTTACGGTGCAAAAACACAAAAAAACTAAATATTGCGCCATCTGTCGGACGAACTTCAAACTACACAGAAACTCTTCACGCCCCACAGAACATGTATATTAAGTTTGGTCAAAATCGGTTCGTGCGTTCTGGAGTTATAGCGTCAGGAAGGAAAACCCGACTTATTTTTATATAGTAGATAAATTCTTTCTTATAAACCTATTTTTGGATGTGTCATGTTATTAATTTTATTGAAATAATATGTTAATATTGTTACGTTTTTACCTTTTAAAAACGTTAAAAATATGAGTTCGTAGATTGCAAATAAAATAAAAATAAATCTGTGTTTAATTTTAATTCAATTCTTTATTTTCTGCACAACCTTCGTGCCACTGTTCGAACTTATTCTACGCATACAATGATAATTTCCACAATACGAGCTTGTTCTTGATATTACTCTGCTTATAACCTTTTTTATAAGCAACAACACTTGTTAGTTATTCTTCTTTGCTCACAACCTTTTTTGTAAGCACCACACTAACAACTGTTTTCTTCACGCAACTTGTCTGCACACAAGTCTGACTGGATTATAACTCGATCTCTTAACTTCACACACCACTGGTTGAATTCTCACTTAATTCAACGCGACGTCGTCACACGACTAACTTCACTCGAACTCCGAGAATAACGTGTCTTCATACACGACTGACTGAATTCTAACTGAATCCTCGTTGCTCGCTTCATCTTGCCTTTTATATCACTCGATCAACAGTGCGATGAATGCCCTTGAAGGATGATGACGACCTTCGGGAACAATCCAAAAATGTAAACAACTTCTTTCCATTTTTGTTGTTCGTGTATCTTATTTACTTTCGTCCAGGCAGAGTTGTTGTTGTTTTGTTTCTTTGTCTTTCTGCTATATTTCTTTTATACGCAGTCGTTGTTGCTATATTTGTTTATTCATCGATTTTGTAAACAAGCCCTGTTGTTTTTGTTGCTATATGCTTACTCATTCGTTGATCACGTGAACAACTGCATTGTTTTGTTTTTGGAGCTTTTGTTTTTATGCGTGATCAACTCCATTGTGTTGTTTTTGGAGCTTTTGTTTATTATTTTAACAACACCATTTCCATTTTCGTAACAATATCTTTCAAGAACAAATTTTTTAAAATCCCGAGATTTACTACTAGGGACTAGGTAAATGAAATCCCGGGATTGAAAATATAGAGCGGGATTGCCAACCCTAAGTTGTTCAATGAAAAAGGAAGGAAGAATGATTACAACCACCCTATGTAGTGGTGTATTTAAAGGATCCCATTTTGCCCTTTGTCGAAGACTTTATATGACATTTATGTGGCGATTCTCGCATACCAATGTTTCCATTAGTTTCAAGTTCTGGATCAACCAACTAACATGCCGTCGTCACCTGCAACTTTTTCTTATAATGGCTTGACGACTACCCCTCGCTACTTTTCTCAATAATTCAATATTTTTATTTGATGTTGAAGAGTTGGAGCGTCCAGAGACTTTGACATCTTCACGGTCTTCGTGAATGAGTTTGAGCCACTTTTATTTCATTGGAGCAGACTTTCGGTACAATGCTTAGGCTGAAGATAAGATCAGAAGTAAACAGTTTGCTAAACTTCTTTGCACTTTCTTCAATGGAAACACATTTCCATTTTACATTTACATTCCTGGTTTTCATAATTCTTTGTTTAAATTTCCTTTGTCCAGAACTTATAAGACATTTTTGAAAGAATTTTTACGTTAAAATGGTTAAAATACTTTGAGTGTTAAATACCTTTTTTGCCAGGCGTTTAAAATTGATAAAAGATTTGTTGGTGGTGTGGCTTTCAAATGCAAGAACCCCTCCAAACTATTAGGAATTTAACGTTGGCAGACAGACACAAACAACGGCCAAGCAGCTGGACGGCTGGCTAACATACAGGCAAGGGAGAGAAGAGGGTAGAACAAATGGCAGCTATAAAATTATTCTGCAGCAGCAGCAGCAGTAACAGCTACATCAGACGTTACCAAAGCTAAGAGTTAAAGCATAAACAGAAGTTACTGTCAGCATTTAACAGCAGTTACTGTAAGCAGTTGGCAATAACAGCTCAGACAGCAGTCATGAAACATAAATTCTCTACTTTATGGCATCAATAAATGTCAAGGAATGAAATGATTTTTCTAGTCGTAGTCGTCATTGTTGTGTACGAATTTTAATGCGTTTTGTTTACTGTAAGTGTATGTGTTTGAGTGTGGCAAATTCAAATCCACCCCTTTTGTTTTGTTAGAAATACTCTGTTAAACACACACACATACACACACAAACGCACCCCACTGTTACCCAAATGAATGAAAATCATAAAAACTTAACGTTGTAATGCCACGATATAGAAAATAATACAGTATGAGTAACAACAAAAACAACAACACTACTGCATACTGCTGCTAGTACTATAACGAAAGCAAAAATAAAACGAACGGAATTTTTTATAGCATTTTTGGTGTAATAAAGCCGCACCAAAAATTTAGCAGCAACAACAACCACAGTAATAACGTTAGAAAAAGGGATCACGATTCCTTATTTTACTACCATAACAACAACAATGGAACTAAAAATAACAAACAAGTTTTGCTCTTTACATTTACTCTCCATTGCTTTCTTTATCTCTCACTCGCTCTCTCTCTCTCTCTATTTGTTGTCGTAACTCTTACTCAGTCTTTAAATTTGACTGCAAATGTAAAATAACAAAATAACGGCAAAATCTACTCATCCTTGCATTTAGCAGAAGGGATGGTTGGATGGATGGATGGATGGTTGGTAATGAATGGTTGGCAACAATGTGAATAACACTAAAACGACAATAACAAAAACAACAAAACACAAGACACAAACAACATTAACATGTTGTTTGTTGTTTTGGGGTGAGCTAAAGGAAAACTATAAAAACTGGATATTATCACTAGGCAGAGCTATAGTAAAACAGCAAGCAGTCCCGTCCTAATCATCATTAAAGAGAGCGAGATGGAGAAAGAAATAGAGTGAGCGAGCTAGCGAACAGAGTATCATTGTCAGGATTAAAAAGGGAACTTTTGTTAAAAATAAACTCGGATTGATTACTGCCTCTCCCACCCCCCTCATTTCTTATTCCCTTTATTAAACACAGTTTTTTTTATTGTTGTGCTGTTAATAGCCACTGCCACATAACAGTGGGACAAATGATGAGAGTTGCAAGAATAAAACAATTTTTATTTGTTGTGGGAAAGAAAAACAATTAATCGACCACAAGCGGCCTGTTTTCCTTAATGCGAGAAGTATAGTAAGCCATCATAACAACGCCCTAGACATACATATATGTATGTATAACGAGTAAACCGCAAGCGTATTTGGTTTAATTTGATTTTTATTGTTCCCCCTTCATATATTTTTTTTACTTTCTGGATTAGGTGGTCGATTATGAAAGAGTTCGCATTGCTATGGCAAGACCTCTCCTCTCTTGAGATAGATCGGTGTGGTTATCAAGAGGCCTTGTGTTCACATCTTGATTGATTCTCAGCGTAGCTCCCGTAATACTTTAATCCAGCAACTGGTTCAACTCCGGGTTACCACTCTACGACCGTACTTTGTTTTCCATCAGTATAGCCAATTGACTACCTGCAGTAAAATTCTACACACCATCAAAGCTTCGTGAATTATCCACCAAATGGCTGTATTCACACGAGAACAATTGTGCTGGCGTAAAATGATAGTTTATAGGCAAGAGGGGTGAAGAGAATGGTTTTTTGGTGGCGTAAAGTTTTCACCAGCTACAACCCCGCATCACTAGCACAAAACTAATACATGCACATTTTTAAAACATCAAATTAATGCAAAAACACTAATACATATACAAAGCTGTGTATACGTATACATTTCATGCCAAAGTAATATTCATCCCGTTTGATTTGAAAAGAACAAAAATTGTGCGACTAAAAATTGTTCTCGTGTGAATTGGCTCAATGATTACACGCTGCGACAGTCAAAATATACCCGAGTAACTACATAGTCCACGTTGTTATCACTTATTTCATATTTTTTAAGTAAAGTTTGCTACCATGAACGGATAAATTTGAAAAAATATGAAAAAAATTGGCATTTTCCAAGTTTACCTCATCAAAACTCATAGCATATTAAGTCAAATAACAGATATATGTATACCGTTTTAAAGGTCCATCTCTCCCCTTTCCAACAAGATTTCAATTATGGAAATCGGGTCAGAAATGTTTGAATAATCCAGAAATTGTTGTGTAAAGTCTAAAAAAACAGTTTTTGTCAAATAAAAAAAGTTTGGAGGGTTCGAGAAATATAAAAAAAAATATTTTTGAGATCTACTCAACAAAACTCACAAGCTACCCTATGTCATTAGCCGGGTGTATTTAATTTTTTTTATTTTGTCGCATAGTGTTATCACTTGAATTTTTTTACCATACCTTTCATGTTGAAAATTAAATCCAACATTTTTAAATTCCCAACACAGCAATAGCTGTTTGCGCACTTAGCAAGGACACCTGGCCCACTGTGCACTAGAAAATAAACAAAATTTATAATTTGCCATACAAAACACAAAAAGTTTGTTTTTCTGTGTATGTTCTCGTGCTGTTCTGTGAGTGTTGTGTGGTGTGAGTGTATGTGTGTATTTTGTTGTTTTTTTGCATCCAAAAATTTTAAGACAATTTTATGTTTGGCTCGTGTCTGTCGTAAAAATAAGATCCCACTCTCAACTCAACACTCGTTCATTTGATTTTTTATAACTGTTACGAATGTTTTGTTGTTTTTTTTTCTTTTTGTTACTAGATTTTAAGAGAACCTTTACGCATGTGTTTTACTACACCACCCAGTGCACAAGTAATTTTGACTGTAAAAAACAAAAACAACAAAAGCAAAAGCATTACTACCATGGTAATGAAAATATAAACGAAGATTTTTAATATCACTTCTGTTGTTGTTGTTTTTCATTTTTGGTGACTTTCTTTTTACTGTAGCTGTTGTTATTGTTGTTGCTGTTGTGGTTTTTATTTTCGTGTCATAAAGTGATATTTATGCTTACGAATCGTTCATAAGACGAGAGTCCTGTCGCTTTCGTTATCTTTATCACCCAACCAACATACATACACACACACATACACCCATAATGTATCCACTCTCATAAACCCTTAGATTACTAATAAAAGAGAAATAATAACAACTGTTCTGCTGCAGAGCACTTTTATATTTTTTGAATGTTGTTTTTAACTGTTTTAATAAGCAAAAGAGAGAGCGTGTATTGTTTGTTGTAAGTGGGTGTTGTGGAAAGAGTGATAGAGAGGCGTAGAGAGTGAGTGTTTAATTTTCTTGTTGCTGTCTGTCATGAAATGTTGTCATAAAAATGTCGTAAATTTTTTCGTTTCTGGGCTTTAAATGACGGAACCCAGTAAAAACTTTTCAAAATAATCAGCATAAACTTTTCAATTCTCTTCGTGTTGTTATTGTAGTTAAAAGAAAAACAACAAACATTACTACAAGTTTGTATGTGTGTGTGTGTGTGTGTGTAAGTAAACAAAAGTAATAACTTTTCATATCGTTGAAGGAAATATTTTTTGATGGAACATAAAATGTGAATAATTTATGATCCAATAGGCAAATAAAAAGGAAACAGAAAAAAAACAAAAATTGGTAGAACGAAATAGAAAACACAGTTGTATAAAAGAGTATAAAAGGAAAAAGTAGTATAAAACGGTTAAAAATGTTTAATTTTTGTTAAATTTTCAAAATTTTTAAAACCAAATTTTGTTTTTACGAATTATAACGGGACCTAAGCAGATGGCTGGATAATGCTGGCCTCGATCGAGTTGCAGAGAAAACGGAATAGGTACTAAAAAGAGCTCATAGTTACGTGAAAATTGCACGGGAGATAGGAAACTAAAGGGTCCGCCAAATAATTTTTTTTTTTTAAATGCTTTAAAAAAACTACTGAATATTTTCTCAAATTTCTTTTTTATTTGAAAGTACAATCCTTCCGGTTAATAATGGAATTATAATTTCATTCAAATTGCTGCCTCGGCTAGCCATGCAGTAGCCTACACGATCGGTCCAATTTTTAAGCACATTATCGATTGTGTGCAGCTGTGTTTCACCAATGGCTTCACGAATATTGTCCTTTAAAGCGTCAATTGTCTCTGGCTTGTTGGCGTAACACTTATCTTTGACGGCACCCCACAAATAATAGTCCAACGGTGTCAAATCGCAGCTCCGAGGTGGCCCAATTATGCCTCTGGACTAAAATCCACACCAAACAGTGACTCGTTTTGGGTGCGTCGGCTTTTCAATGTATGCGTGCGGGTTTTCTGTGCCTCAAATGCGACAATTTTGCTTGTTTACATACCCGCCAAGATCAAAATGAGCTTCATCTGAAAAGATGATTTTTTTTGCCAAAATCGGCATCTTCTGTAAGTCGATCGCGCAGGCCCACTTAGCGAAGCGAAAACGCATAATCATTTATTTTCCATTATTAACCGAAAGGATTGTACTTTCAAATAAAAAAAGAAATTTGAGAAAATATTCAGTAGTTTTGTTTTAAAGCATTTTCAAAAAAAAAAAAAAAGTTATTTGGCGGACCCTTTAGTTTGGCAAACTGATTAATGCGAGATTAAGTTTTAAACAAAACTTTATACCTAGTTGGTGTTTAGACTGAGTGAGATTTAGTGCCGAATATTGATGGCTTTCTGGATAAAAGCAGGTACATATCTTCTGTCAATGGTTGTGATTACAAACGTCCGCTACCCAGTGCCAATATGGACAAGTGCGACAATCCATAGTGTGTGGAAGGTACTACAGGCAAATAGCCGTACAGAAAGCTCATGGTTCAAACCCCAGCTTAGATATTTCGAACAAAACGAAATATAAAAAAATATTTCTACGACGGCTACCCCTTAGCGGCCTTCTAGCAAAGGCTCTGAGGGTAAATAATCTATCGTTCGGAATTGATTTTAAACAGTAGGTCCCGCCTTGTTGATAAAATTAATTAAAATTGTGTGAGAAGTTAGGTTGTTATACTGACTAAAGGGTTTTAATGACCAATAAAATAATAGCCCTTGAAGGAATATTGTTAAAAGCATCATTTACGGCAATAAAGAGTGCTTTCAAAGAAGTCTAGTCTGAGTATTGATCATTGCGATACTCGAGGCTCGCAACCGCGTCTGTTCTTTCATTTGGAAATAGCTTCTGCTCGTTTGGCTAATGTTACACGTGGCATAATTAGAATACTGCGTAAGCCTATGCAAAGTATCCATCTTCAGTCTAAGCTTCTGATATTACCTTATCGTTGCATTCTCCTAACAAAAACACAAAAACAAAAAGATCAACAATTAATTGAAAACATTTTCATGTTTCATTTCATTTTCAAGTGCATCATTGAAAGATGGAATTTATGACAGAACGAATAGAGCATCTTTTAATCTGCCAAAGATCACAATAGACTAAACAAAGGGAATTAAACACAGTGATCGAGAGAGAGAGAGAGAGAGAAAGAGAGAGATAGAGGCATGAAATAAGAAATCAAATCAAATTAGTTGCTATTTTTTATGGTCCCGTTCAAGTTTTCTTGCTTTTTTTTTGTTCACTTTTTATGTGTGGCCTCCTCAACCCGCTGCCTAGAGACTATGCTACGCCAAATCATAAATCCACAAATGAATGTATTGAAAATACTGGCATAAAGTGAACGGACAGACATACATACATACATACACATGTATGTATGCATGTATGATGCTGTAGAATGAATTCCTTTGATAACTTGCGGGTACAATAAACATTGAAGAATATACGTATGAACATACAACGACAAAAAAAACAACAGCAGACGATCATTGACTCCTGAACTTCAATAAAAATGCAATAAAAAAAATAAATAAAAAAAATTTAAACAACAAAAAACAAAAAGAAGAAGAAAAAGAAATGAAGAAAAAATATCTCCCCAATACAAATTACCATTACAAATGTTTCATCAACATGAGCCATTCATTTATCCAGTGTATGGACGACGATTGCCTTCCCCTAAGCCTCCGCCTCATGTGTATATAGTGTGCGTATGCTTTACAACTGCAGCAGCAACGAAAAGATCAAAGACTGACTGACTGATCGAGGCAAAAAACAGAAACAAAAAAAAAAAAAAAAGAACAAAAAGGAAAATAAACCGTATGCATAGGAATATGTTTGTCTGTCCGTAGTTGTGTGCTCTCTGTGTGCGTTTGTGTTTAATTAGTTGTGCTACGTCTTCTTTAGAAATGATCATTTAATGTCCGCCATGATCATATGTATGCAGTTAATGATGATGATCATCATTAAAACCAGCGGTAGCAGCAGTAGCAACAAATACAACTACAGCTACAGCTTCATTGCCACCCGCAATAATAACGAAATACATAAAATGCAATAAAAAGCAAAAGAAGAATCGTTTAAATCTGCTTAATTTTTTCAATGTTTACAAAAAAAAGAAAAAAAAAAGTTAAATCGTAGGCGTAGGACATAAAAGGCGACTTAAGGGGAATACCCGTGTCTAATAAACAGACGTCGGCACCAATGTCCCTCAGGGGAAGATCATCTTCGGCTTTTTACACACATAGGACCCGAACATCAACAATGTTCGTTAAAAAGAGCGTAAAAATGCATTCAGTTGCTTGTCAGCAGTGTTGCAAAACTGAAGTTTTCAAATGGTACTGAACTATAACTGAAAGAGTACTTTTTTGCATCAAATGGTACTTTTGTAAAAGAATACATACATGCATACATATTAGTCATTATAACCCTTCAATCAGGATTACAGTAATCCTTCGATTTACGTCGTCTCGATTAACGTTGTTTCGATTTACGTCGTCAAATTATAACCTTATACATATATAACCTAACTTTTCGCACCACTTATTTTGTGTGTGTTAATTTTATACATGAGTAGTGGGACCTTTTGAGAAACTTTTTCATGGCAATTTTATTTATTCTCAGCGATTTTGCCAGAAGGAAGTCGCCGGAGAAATATTTTTTTTTTCATATTTCGTTTTGATGGAAATGTCTGACATGGAGTATGAACCGAGGACTCACGTTTAGTAAACCAGCACACTACCTACTAGATTATTTATTTATTTATATTCAATACACATACGGCATGGAATAGAAAAACTAACGATTTATTCGTGTATCTCACATACAAGACAAAAACAGCTGATTCGGAACGTAAAAAAACGTAAAAGCCCCGTTTAGTCAAACGTCGATGGAACGTAATGTAACATAAGTTCGTTTTTAGCATATGAAAAGCAATGCAAATGCTTACCGAAAATAACATTACAGTTCGGCAAGCATTTTCATTGCTTTTCGTGTTCTAAAAACGAATGTACGTTCCGTGCACGTTTGGCTAACCGGGACTAAAGCCTAATTCTACTTTTAGCATTACGTGGAACATGTTGCTAATGCATTAATAGTTGAAAAGCGCATAAGACATAAAAAATGTGATAATAAAAAAGTACTAAAAGCGTTGCGGGGGTACTGTGGTATTTTTGAAATGAAAAAGTACTGAAAAAAGTACCAAAGTACTGAATTTTTCAACACTGCTTGTCAGCTTCTAAAGAAGAAGGTTCTCGTCGCTTCTTTTTGAAATTATATCAATTATACACTCAAAGAAAAATTACAGTAGTATTCACTATTTTCTAATGAGATTCATTCGTAACAATGAGAAATGATCTCCATTTTTGGAAGAATATTTGTCAAGTTAAATACGCAGTCTTTAGGGATTTGACACTGTACATTTTCCATTTTCCACTACATAAACATATTATTAGATTACACTTGAAAATATTACTAACAATTTTCCTGTGGGTTATACACATGCCTCCCACAAATACACACACATTTTTATTATATTCTCTTTGTGCCGACGTCTGCTAATAAGTTTTGTTTGTAAGGGGTGATTTTTTAAGAGCTATAGGAAAATTTTTCAAAAAAAAAAAACACATAAAATTCAGAAAAATGCATGAAATCTTTATTTGAATCGATAGTACGGTCCATTTAATTTAATGTTTGAAGATTATTTCAAGCAAATGTTGACCGCGACTGCGTCTCAAATGGTCCATCCGCTTAGTCCAGTTTTGGCATACTCTTTCCAACATTTCGACCGGTATCTTACGAATAAATGCTTCAATGTTGTCTTCCAATGCGTCAATTGAAGCGGGCTTGTCTGTATAGACATGAGTTTTAACATAGCCCCACAAAAAATAGTCTAAAGGCGTTAAAACGCACGATCTAGGCGGCCAATTGACCGCTCTCGAACGTGAAATAAAATGTTCACCGAACTCGCCTCTCAATAAGTTCATTGTTACACGTGCTGTGTGGCATGTGGCACCGTCTTGTTGAAACCACATGTCATGCAAGTCAAGCTCATGCATTTTGGGCAAAAATAAGTTGGATATCATCTCACGGTAGCGCTCACCATTCACAGTTACGTTACGATTCGCAGCATCTTTGAAGAAGTACGGTCCAATGATGCCAAATTCAATGATTTGCAAGCGTTGTTCGTTTGTAAGACGATTCATGGTTAAATTATAGACCAAACTGAAGATGTTTGACAGTGAAACAAAACACGAAACGTGCGTGAGCTGTTTAAACCAGCGTTGCCAAAAATATAATAGCTAAAAATCACCCTTTATAAACTTTGTTTATGCAGAGACTTACTTTTCCGCAATATTTGGCGTATCATCTCGATGATAACTTAACGAATATTAGTTTGTAAATGCTTTAATGTTCGAAAAAAGCCTAATGACGTCAAATTACATGATCTTGGTGGACAAGTGATGTCATCAAAATGCCTGGAAACATCTCATGCACCAAAATCAACATCGTTTGGGATCGTGGCATATACCATCCTGGTAGCAATCTTCAATTGCAGACCAAAGCTCGCGGGCAACGGTTTTTTCAGAGTCATTTTTGAAAAAAAAAAATATACAGTACAGCCTTATGATACTCCCAAACCATCAGTTTTTCTGAATGCATTGATTTTTTCACATTTACTTCTGGATTCTCTCATCTCCATACATATGCATGCTAGTTGCTGAAAATGCTAAGTAATTGGGAAATTCAAATTATCCGCCATCATAGTTCTCATTAACAGAATTTATACTTCCGGCAGCGCGCATATTGCGACTATGTTGGGACAGTGGATGTAATATATGGAGTATAAAGTCTGTGATAGGTCAACAGCTTCAATGTGTCGTCTGATTAACACGTACCCGCCGCCGCTTTAATTCATGCTTGTCGCCTACGGGCGACTGCGCTTAATACTTTTCGCTCTATCGTGCCGTGACTCTCAGATAGTGAGTGCCCTATTTGGCTGATGTTATAAAATGTTATGAGAACGGGGTTGAAAACCAAGAGATGATAACTGCATCACCCTCTGAAACACAAACTTAATATGTCAAGTAACTGATAGATCCTATAAATCGGTACTGAGCTACTTGAATAGCAGTGTTAGAAGTTCTTGTTCACCCAAAGCACATGTGTGTATTATATTCAGGCACTAACTGCCATGCCGCAGTGTTCCCGAATGTAAACGTGTAACTGCTAAAAGCCTTGAGAACAAGTTTAATTCCCTAAGTGTATCCTTAATCCTACAAAATCCTTCTCGCATAGAATTTGTCCGTTGTTTCTGTGATTATTCAAAGACTACTGACATGATCAATGCCAGATCATTTGAGGCGAAATCTGGAATCAATTGCCTATAAACTATGTATTTCACCATTGGCTGCTGGGCTTGGTTAAGGCCAGCTTAAGGTTGATTGTCGGTTTTATCACGGAGCACTGCGAGATTAGGTCGCTGACGGGGATCTGGAACAGATCCCAGCCGGACTACTGCAGGATATGTTGCGATGAGGAGGAGTTAGAGACTATCGAGCACCTCCTCTGTAACTGCCCAGCCCTTGGTAGGTTGAGGTTGAGGACCCTTGGCAGGGCCTTCTTTGAGAGCTTGAGTTCTGTGTCGAGAGCCGACATCAAGGCTCTCCACAGACAGATTCATTAGCAGCTTGGGCTGGTTGAGAGGTGCTAGGGCTTCATAAGTGTAGTCGCGCTCTCACCCCTTTTTTGTTTGTGTCTGTTTCTTTCTGTGTGATTCCCATCCCCCCCCCCCCCTTACCTACATGCCCTCCTTTCATCCTATTCCCTCTATTTCCTTCCCTCTCTAAGGGCGTTGTACAATAGGTCAATCTCGACCTCCGGGTGCTGTACTTGTCTTAACTGACAAGTACACGTCCTCTAACCTAACATGTATTTCACCATGCTGAGTTGCATTATTTCTCTTCAATTCTTGCGGCCGGTGTTTTTCGGAATTTTTAATACCCAGCATAAGTATATAATCAGACGTCGGCACAAAGAGAACATGATAAAAATGTGAGTGTAGTTGTGAGAGGCATGTGTATAACCCAGAGCAAAATTGTTAGTAATATTTTCAAGTGTAACCTAATATGTACTATGTTTATGTAGTGGAAAATATAAAAAAAATGTACAGCGCCAAATCCCTAAAGACTGCGTATTTAACTTGACAAATATTCTTCCAAAAATCGAGATCATTTCTCATTGTTATGAGTGAATCTCATTGAATATTAGTGAATCCTACTGAAATATTTCTTTGGGTGTATAATTGATATACAAAAAAATTTCAAAAAGAAGCGACGAAAACCTTCTTCACTGAAAGCTGACAAGCAACTGAATTACGCTCTTTTTAACGAACATTTTTGATGTTCGTGCCCTCTGTGTATAACAAGCCGAAGATGATCCTCCCCTGAGGGACATTGGTGCCGACGTCTGTTCCACAGAAACGATACGTTGCGCCTCTGATTTTTATTTTATGTTTTGTTTTTCCTAATTTATTTCTTTAACTGTATATTTATTCTAGATGCGGTTGTAAATTTCGGAAGTAAAAAAGAAACTATAAAAAACAAAAAAAAAAAAAACGAAAATGAAAACGAACGGTACTTGTTAAACAACAAAATCCATACAAAAACTATAAAAAATAATAATAAAAATAAAAGAAAAACGAAAAACGAAAAATGATCCTTTATTTTGTTTATGAGAACAAACAAAGTTTTTTTGAAATTTTTAATTTTCAAATTGTAAACAAAAAACATACAAATACGCATACGAAGAAGCTATTTTAAAAATACACAAGATTTTATAAATAAAAAACAAACAAAAAAATAAAAAGAAATGGAAATTCTTTATTTTAAAAAGATTTAATAAGAATCTTGAAAACAATTCCTATCTGAATAATAATAATAACAGAGGCCGTTATTACACTACAAAGAACAAAATGCATTGTTACTCAGTAGAGAATGTAACATTTCACAGGAATAAAAAACACACACACACATAAACGAGTTGTAAGAATGTTACTCAATTACTGTTGTTTTAAAAAGGTGGTTATTAAACGAGAGTTAGCTTCAACGTTACCAGATTTTTTTTTGAAAAACTTTTTATTTCTGGGAAAAAAACTTTTTTTTACCAAAAAAAAAACTTGTTTTTTGCAAAAGTACATACATTTTTAAAGCAAACGCCGGAGCCCGGTGCCGTCTGTTGGTGTTTCCTTGCTTCTTTTGCCCGGGACTAATAAAATACACAATATTTTATTTAAAAATGTAAATATTACGTGTTATTATTACTGAATTTATTGAAAAAAATTTGTAATTTAATTTTGTCGAAAAAACTTGTTTTGTTAGAAAACAAATTTAATGAAAACTTTTTCGCATCTCAAAAATCTTGGAAAAAAAGGGAACACTTGGCAAATGGCAACACTGGTTAGCTTAAAAGTAAGCGAGAGAGAGAGCGAGAGAGTATATTAATGTTAATATTTTATTAAGAGTAACCAGATTGTTGATTTCTGTAATTAAAATGTACATAATAATTGCAATAATAAAATTACATACATACATAATTGGTCATTACAACCCTTCAGTCAGGATTACGACCTAGCTTCTCACACCATTTATGTTGTATGCGTTAATTTTATACATGAGTGGCGGGACCTACAGTTTAAAGTCGACTCCGAACGACAGTTTTTTGAGAAGCTTTTCATGGCAATTTTATTTACTCTCAGAGTTTTTGCCAGAAATCTGCTGAGAGGAAGTCGCCGAAGAAATATTTTCATATTTTCGTTTTGATGTCTGACCTGGAATTCGAACTCGGGCCTTCAGTCTAATAAGCCAACACACTACCTACTAGACTACGGCGAAATTGCTTTTGTTTATTTTAAGGAAATGAAATTGTCGTGCTGCAGTAGTTAGGCTTATTAGACATGAGCTCGTGGTTCAAATGCCAGCTTACACATCTCCAATAAAACGACATGCAGTCTTCTAGCAAAAACTTTAATGGTAAATACAATTGCCATGAAAAGTTGCTTACAAATTTGTTATTCGTAGGATAAAATCAACATATACAACATGGGTTTTGCAAGAAGTTAGGTTGTAATTCTGTCTAAAGGCTTGTAATAACCAATTTATGTAAATAAGACACGGTATCCCCATAGTTTGGATACGATAAGGCCTCATAATCAGACGTCGGCACAAAGAGAACATGATAAAAATGTGAGTGTATTTGTGAGAGGCATGTGCTAACCCAGATTGGCATGTGCTAACCCAGATTGGCATGTGCTAACCCAGCAATTGTTAGCAATATTTTTAAGTGTAACCAAATAATATGTACATGTAGTGGAAAACATAAAAAAAAAAATTACAGCACCAAATCCCTAAAGGTTGCGTATTTAACTTGACAAATATTCTTCTAAAAATGGAGATAATTTCTCAATGTTATTAGTGAATCTCATTGAATATTAGTGAATCTTACTGTAATATTTTTTGGGTGTATAATTGAAAAAAGCGACAGGAACCTTCTTCTTTAGAAGCTGACAAGCAACTGAATGCAATTTTACGCTTTTTTTAACGAACATTGTTGATGTTCGTGCCCTATGTGTGTAAAAAGCCTAAGATGTTCTTCTCCTGAGGGACATTGGTGCTGACGTCTGCTCATAATTCAATTATATAAGCCACTCTTTAACGAAGAACCATGCCTTTATGTTCTTTTTATGTTTTCATTGATCTGGTATTACCATTTATGCTGTACCATAATTTGTAAATAAAGTAAAAACCGGCTTTTATTTTTATTTATTTATTTGGTTGCGTGAGCATGCTCGTACATATACTTATGCAAACAAGAGAGCGTATTAAATACAAGCAAACTAGAGAAAAGAGCGAGAGAGAGAGAGAGAGGATTTAACATTGAATGCACTTTTCTTTTGAATTTAGTTCTCGTTGTTCGTTCTTTGTATGCGGTTGTGTTTAACGGAAGTTTAACGGTACATTTGGTATTTTTTTTCTTCTTAATACCTGAGTGTATAAATGTATTGAAGACAAAAAAAAAAGGGAATAAATTTCATGAAATAAAAGAAAATATACAACAGACAACTAAGAAAACGGAGAACAATTTAATGGAAATAAATGCTGTTTAAAGAGTTATAAAAAAAAGATGAAAAAAAATTTATATAAAACAAGTATTTTAAAAAATTTTTAAAAAAAAGAAATTATTTTTCTAGACGCCTCTTTATAGATAAAATGTGTTGTGCACGAAACTAAATATTTGCTTAAATAATTTACCTTTTTGTTTTCCGGCCTTTGATGTTTATAACACCATAATAAAACTCCAATAACAATAACAACAACAATAATAACTAGCCATTAACAGTATTTTATAAAATATAACCTCTCTATCTCTCTCTCTGTCTCTTAAGACTTTGACGGTGTGCATTCCATGTGTATTTTTTCTTTCGGTTTTTTTTTTTTTTTTTTTTTGACGAACCAAAGTGTTAAAGTAAGTGCGTTCGTTGCATTAATAAAACATGCGAGACACCGGCTGTAGTTACAGTATAGCCAAGTCCTGTGCTAATTGATAAGAAAAAAGACCCCATCAATACATTTCACACACAACATTACATCCATCGGCTTATTTGAGTGTCGTGTCGGGCCTGTGTTGTATTCGTTTTTTTTCGTTGTTTTCCTTTTTTTGTGCTGATAACTATGCAAACATCAATATCAACATCAATTAATATTAAGTGAAAATAAATACATCATCCATCACTCATACAAACATAGTAAATGTTTACCTTTAAATAAAGAAAAGCAATACTTATGCTTACAAACATAAAACCTTACAAAAACAAAATTTGAAAAAAAAATCTTAAAGAAAAAAAAACAATAACCAGACTACGTCTGCCAGCAGAAAAAATAAAATACTAAGAGCGAAAAAAGTGGTCTTAACAAAAACAAAAAAAAAAAAAACAAAAACAAAAATCCCAAACAAAGTAAAGGAATAACTACTACCACCACTACCACAATAAAATAAATGTTTAAGACAGTGTAATAATAACAAACAAAGTAATAACATGTCTGCATTTTGATTTGTAGAAAAGCAAAAACAAAAACACCCGCCATTTAAATTATACAAAACCAAAGTAAATGCAATCAATTGACTGCCTCTCTCTCTCTCTCACACTCACTCGCTCAGTCTCTGTTGCTGTTTATGTAATAAATGTAACATCTCTGTAATATATTTTAAAATGCATCATCATTAAAGAGAAATTTTTCTTATTTTACCGGCTGTTACCTGCTTGCTGTCTGCTGCAATATTTGTGTAAAATATTAACATTGAGCCTTACAAATATTTACAAAGGATATGAAATTTTATTAAAAAACATCTATTTAAACTTGTGAAAAGAAAGTAATTGCCATTAACAAAAGCATTTCGTTGTATTTGTACAAGCAGAACAAGTGTATTAAAGAAATTCGGCCTCCTCGTTTTGGGGTCCTTATTTTCAACGAAAATTTGTTTTCGATTTTGTTTTTGTTTTTTTTTTTTTGGCAAACATTATGGATACCCTTGTAACGTTATTAATTGGCTTACTGTTAAGGATTTTAAGTTTGCAAGGTAAGTAAATATTGAATTACAAAAAACAAAAAAAATATGTATGAACGACAATGTAAGGACTTTATTGTAAAGCCATGTTTCCTATAAAGAGTTAACCATTCTTTGATATCAAAAGTAAACTTAAATAAAACATTTTTAAAGTTAGGATTTCAATGAAACTTTTAGTTCATTAGTAATCTTGAACATGGCCAACATATGAGAAATAAAATGTGATTTTGAATAATTGCCCCTAGATTGATTTAAGCACACGATCCTTTTGATATGGTTTTCAAGCAATATGATCTTGATGGCCAACTGACGTCGTCAAAACTTAAAATTACATTTTTCTGTATGACTTTATTTTTTTGGACGATTTCTCGCATTTTTTGATTGATGACTTGCATTTTTTTTGGGCCCTGAATTGCATTATTTTTTGGACGATTACTTGCATTTTTTAACGATTACTTGCATGTTTTTTAGTTGATAACTTGCATTTTTTTTGGCGATGACTTGCATTATTTTTTTGGACGATTTCTCGCATTTTTTGATTGATGGATTGCATTATTTTTTTGGCCGATGACTTGCAGTTTTTTGGACGATTACTTGTATTTTTTTTGATTGATGGCTTGCATTATTTTTTGAGCGATGACTTGTATTTTTTGGACGATTACTTGCATTTTTTTTGGGCGATGACTTTCACTTTTTGGCGATTACATGCATTATTTTAGGGCGATGACTTGCAGTTTTTTGGACGACGACGTGCAGTTTTTTTGTCCGATGACTTGCATTTTATTGGTCGATGACTTGCAGTTTTTTGGACGACGACTTTTATTTTAGGCGATGACTTGTATTTTTTGGACGATTATTTGCATTTTTTTTTGGGCGATGGCTTGCATTTTTGATCGATGACTTGCATTTTTTTTTTTGCGATGACTTGTACTTTTTGGACGATTACTTGGATTTTTTTTGGAGGGGGATGACTTACATTTTTGGACGATTACTTGCATTTTTTTGGACGATTACTTGCATTTTTTTTGGTCGATGACTTGCAGTTTTTTGGAGGACGATTTGCAGTTTTTTTGTTCGATGACTTGCATATTTTTAGGCGATGACTTGCATTTTTTTGGACGATTATTTGCATTTTTTTTGGGCTATGACTTGCATTTTTGATCGATGATTTGCATTTTTTTTTGGACGATAATTTGCACTTTTTGTGACAATTACTTGCATTTTTTTTGGGGGGGGGGGGGACGACTTGCATTTTTGGACGATTACTTGCATTTTTGGCTTGTAATTTTTGAAGACAGTGACTTGGAATTTTTGAGAACGAAGCCTAGCATTTTTTTGATTTTTGTCGATGAGGTTATTGTTGGAGCACTCCTCAATTAATTATTTTATTTTTAGCAATTTCTATCAGTCCGTTTTCAACAAGTAGAAAATACTTCATAAAATTACAACTTTTAATTTTATTTTTTTTACTATAACTTTTCATTTTCTGTCAATTCTTTTTATTGAAAAAATATGTAAAACGAATCATCATTAACTCAAAACTTATAAGAAGTCTGGCAACGTTTAAAATATATTATGGCAATTCAACTGCAACCAACTTCAGCCCGGCCCTGATTCGGCATTTTCTTTTTGGAATTTGCATCTCGTAGAAGACATCGAACCATCTAGTAATTTCCTTTTTCAAACGTAGCCACAAGTTCTACAGATATAAATAAAAATACAAAAAATTATAACCATCGAGTCTTTTCATTTTTCAAACGTAGCCACAAGTTCTACATTTTTTTTGGCGCCCAACGTGGGGCACGACCCTCAAAACTCGACAAAAGCCGAATAAAATTCTTCTAAATTCATTAATCGTCACATTGGATTCGTTGCTCGAAAAGAAACCTATCGTTACCAGGATAAACGTTTGTCATCCGCACGAGGAATAAATCGAAGGCAGACCCTGGATAAACTCATCGCCGCCAGCAGAAACAATTGGTGTTCACTCAAGGAACATAGCAAACACTGTGGAAGCTTATCGCCGCCAGCCGGAACAACCACTAAGGAATTCAATAAACCAACCTACTGTAATACGCCTGGAACAAAATAGCACTGTAAGCCCGTCATACAGGTATTTATCATCATATCAAATTTATAATAAGAACAATAAGCGCAACGGTGTTAAGTATTTGCCCAAAAAAAAAAAAAAAAAAAAATCAAATTGCTGTATTTCGTTCGCAATCAATAAAACAGTTCTGCCTACACTCGCTCCCACCGCCGCTGCATATAATTTTGCAAGCATAAGCAAAATAACAAGAGCATAATTCTATAACTGCTAAATTATAGCAATTAAAGTTTTTCGTTTTTTCTATTATTACTCGTAAATTTTTTAAAATGAGTGATTTAGAGTCGCTTCAAAGACAACGTTCGTCTGTAAAAGCAAACGTAACTCGAATTAAAAATTTGGTGAGTGACACAATGTCTATGTCAGAACTTGAGTGCCGGTTAAGTTTAGTAGAGGCATATTTCAAGCAACTACTTTCCATACAAAATGACATAGAAACTCAAAACCCAAAAGATAATGTACGGGCAGACATAGAAGAATTATGTATTCTTACAAAATCGAAAATAATTGATCTTATGGGCGACAATTATAAACGATCTTCGGAAGCTTCATTTGCCATCCCAGCATCCAATAATTCCAAATTACCTAAATTACATTTACCACATTTTGACGGCAAATATGCTTCGTACAAAAATTTTATTTCAATTTTTAAGCAGTTGGTACATAACGATACTTCACTCTCAGACATTGAGCGATTCAACCACTTGTTGCATTGCTTGTCGGGACAAGCCCTTGATACAGTACGTGCTTTTGAAGTTACCACAGAAAACTACAAAAAGGCTATCAAACGGCTTGATGAACGCTACAACAACAAAACCTTAATATTTCTCGAGCATATTTCGAATATTTATGAGTTACCATCTGTTGAAAAGCCATGCGCTATGCAACTTCGAGCTTTAATCGACAATGCTTCAGCCGTTTATAGTTCCCTAAAATCATTAGGCAATGAAAAAGATATTTGCAATGCAATGTTAATCCATTTAATATTGACTAAAGTTGATTCGGAATCCGATATGAAATGGAAGGAAACAATGGATTTTGGTTCTTTACCGACATGGGAAGAATTTACTAAAGTTTTAGAACGTAGATGTCAATTTTTAGAATCAATTGAATCTCAACCATCGTCCACTAATAAATCAATAACAACAACGACATATGATAAACGTAATACATCACGTCGTCAACCACAAAAACATTCGTTCGTGGCTCAAGTAAAAAAGAATTGTATTTTCTGTAAGCGTCTAGATCATTGGAGCAGCAGCTGCCCAAATTTTAAATCCATGGATCCAACTTGCAGATACGATACAGTTAAAAGACTTGGTGCTTGTATCAATTGTCTTTCAATCGGACACAACGTATCTAACTGTTCATCAAAATATCGTTGCAAATCATGTGCTCTCGCCCACCATACATTGCTCCATCGCGATTTACCTACGACTAGCAACCGTCCCACTGCTAATACTACCCAAGTCTCTCAAGCAGCCGTTAACGCTCATGTTAACAACGAATCAAGCAGTGTAATTCTTGCCACAGCCATTATTCTTATTTCGGATGGTACAGGGGGGTACAAGTTAGGCCGAGCACTTTTAGATTCATGTTCCCAGGTGAATTTAGTAACAGAAAAATTTGCCAACATTTTAAATTTACCACGTAGAAAAATATCAGTAGACGTCTCTGGTGTTGGAGGAACATCATCCAACATGAAGTATGAAGTCGCATCTACCATACGATCCCGGTTTAACTGTCATGAGTATTCTTTGAATCTTTTGGTGACAAATCGTATTTCCGGATATTTACCATCTGGAAACATAGATATTAGAGGATGGAAGCTACCCCAAATCGATATGGCGGACGAATTTTTCTACAAACAACAACCGATCGATTTACTGCTTGGTACAGAATACTTTTTTGAGGTACTATGTAGCGGAAAAATTAGTCTTGGTATAAACATGCCCACTTTCCAAGAAACTAAAGCAGGTTGGATAGTTACGGGTCGCTATACGCCAAACATTAAACCAACTGTGTCAAAATGTATGGTTGCTACTGCTCAAGACATCCGTCTTGATGAACAACTTAAGTTTTTATGGCAAATGGAAGAGGTGCATCAAACAACAAATAAGTGGACAACAGAACAGCAATTGTGCGAATCACATTTCTTGTCAACTGTCGAAACTAATTCTTCAGGTAGAATAATCGTTAAATTGCCTTTTAAAGAGCATTTTTCGACTCTAGGGTCCTCTTATAAGACAGCCTTAAAAAGATTTTATCTGCTTGAACGACGTTTAGCTCGAGATAGCAATGTAAAAACGCAGTACGTACAATTCATGGCCGAATATGAACAAATGGGACATATGTCTCTCATAAAAAATCCGAACATGGATGCTCCGAATTACTTTATACCCCACCATTGCGTGCTTCGCCCAAACAGTACAAGCACGAAGCTCAGAGTCGTGTTTGATGCTTCGGCAAAAACCTCGTCGGAAAAATCCCTAAACGATATTCTTCTTGTAGGACCAACCATACAAGATGAATTATTTCTACAAGTTCTTCGTTTCCGTTTATATAAATATGCCCTCACAGGCGATATTGTTAAAATGTATCGAATGTTTCTTGTACATGAGTCGGATAGGCCCTTTCAGCAAATCTTGTGGAGGCCTAGTGAAAATCAGCCAGTTAATGTTTACCAACTGAACACCGTAACATACGGTATGTCGGCATCACCATTTTTAGCCATACGCAGCCTACAGTTTCTGGCCGATAAATTCGAGGTATCCCATCCAACTGGCTCTGCAGTAATTCGAAACAATTTCTATGTCGACGACATGATGACTGGTGCGAACACCCTAGAAGAACTACATATTATTAAAAATGAAGTCTCTCACATTTTATCCCAAGGTGGATTAGAACTCGCAAAACTTCAATCAAATCACAATCAACTTCTGTCTGATGAAACCACACCGAAAAATATGAACATAGAAAAACTACAAACTCGGAGCGCACTTGGTATAAGCTGGGATCCTGTAAACGATATCTTTCTCTTTGCTTTCAACTTGGAACCAAAGTTCTCAATGTATACGAAACGAGCAATTTTATCACTCACTGCGTCGATTTTTGACCCAATGGGGTTAATCAGCCCCCTAATAATAATACCAAGAGTCTTACTGCAAGACTTGTGGCTGCAGAAGTATGACTGGGATACCGAAGTTCCCGCAAACATAAAAACCTCATTCATCAATTGTCTGCAGGACTTACATAACTTAAACACGATTTCAATCCCCCGTTTTGTCTTTGATGACAACTATACTGAAATACAACTACACGGATTCAGCGACGCTTCTATTCGTGCGTATGGTTGTTGCTTCTATGTATGTGCCAAAAATTCGTATGGAAATCCAAAAACAACACTTTTCGCAGCAAAGTGTAGAGTTGCACCAACAAAGAAACGAACAATGCCACAGTTAGAGTTATGTGGTGCACATCTTTTATCAATTTTGTACAGAAAAATTGCTCCTTTGTTTGCAGCATTCAACCCCCGTGTGTTCTTTTGGACTGATTCATCAGTAGTATTAAGATGGTTACAGTTACATTCTTCAACACTAACTACGTTCGTTGGGAATCGCATTTCTGAAATTCAGGAAATTACAACAAATGGTTCGTGGCGGCATGTACCTTCTGCACTGAATCCCGCTGACCTCATTTCTAGAGGTTGCTCTCTCGAAAAATTAAAAGAGCCATTATGGTTTTCAGGACCTCAATTTTTACAACGTGAAGAAACACAATGGCCAAAACCTCTAAATGAGTATGATGAAGAAGTCGTCAAATCAGCTGTTCGAGTATCGCTTTTCAAGTGTGAAATTCAAGACAACTGTATTCTAAATCTATGCGATAAATTAAGCTCTTATACAAAAACCGTGCGTGTAGTAGCGTTGTTATTTCGTTTTGTTCGTGGCACCACATATATTTCGGCCGAAGCTCAACAACATGCTTTGGAATGTATTGCATGGAATTTGCAGCAACACTACTTTGTTGAAGAAATCTATTGCCTCGAAAACAATTTGGATATTAAAACATCGTTTAAGTCGCTTGGTTTATTCATCGACAAAAGTATGCATGTCCCCCTAGTTCGAGCAGGAGGCAGACTAGAAAACGCAAACATCCCGAAAAATCGAAAACATCCTATTTTGCTGCCGAATTGTAATTTTGTTTTAAATTATATCAGACATCTTCATGTGTCCAATTACCATGCTGGAGCGAAAGCGCTGGTTGCTTTTTCCCGACATACATTTTGGGTAGTCAACGTCCGAGCCATAGCTAGAAAGGTAGTACGTTCGTGTGTACGTTGTATTCGATATCGTCCAAAACTCATGGAACAAGTCATGGGAAATCTACCTCGAGAACGAGTCACACCTGCGAGACCTTTTCAACGTTGTGGCGTTGATTTTTTCGGCCCCATAGATATTCATTTCAAAATAAGGGGAAAGCGTCCTACAAAAAGTTATGGCGCTATTTTCATATGTTTCGTGACCAAAGCGGTGCATATAGAATTGGTTTCCGACCTGTCATCCGACGCATTTATTGCAGCGCTAAGGCGACTAATCGGCCGACGTGGCATGCCGTCTGATATATTCTGCGATAACGCGACTAATTTTGTAGGGGCAAACAACAAATTAATCGAATTGAAAAATTCTTTTTTAGACAAACAATTTCAATCATCATTAGATACCTTTTGTTCAAAAAATCTAATAAAGTTTCATTTCATTCCGCCCAGGGCTCCCCATTTCGGCGGTCTCTGGGAGGCCGCCGTGAAAACCGCAAAGGGCCATCTATATCGAACTCTGATTGGAGCAAAAATGACGTTTGAAGAACTTTCGACTGCATTAATCGAAATAGAGGCTATCATGAATTCACGGCCGATTGCAGCATTATCAAGTGACCCCAATGATGTCGAAGCCCTAACACCTGGCCATTTCTTGGTTAACGGTCCTCTCAACTCGCTCCCAGAACGAGAAATTCAATGTGATGATATGAGTCTACTCGAAAGATGGCGCCGTATTAGTGCCGCAAAGCAACAGTTCTGGCGTTGCTGGTCTTCAGACTATTTAAATGAGATGTTACAACGAAAAAGGTGGTTTACAACAGCACCTAACCTAAAACCAGGAGTACTCGTTCTAATCCATGAAGACAATTTGGCACCACTTCACTGGCTTATGGGACGGATTGTTGCCACTATACCCGGAAAAGATGGCAAAATACGAGTGGCAGATGTAAAAACCACAAGAGGAATCATACGCAGACCAATTCGTAAATTGGCAGTTCTTGTGGAATCTTGAAAGTAGATACTTTCAACGCCGCCAGGATGTTGGAGCACTCCTCAATTAATTATTTTATTTTTAGCAATTTCTATCAGTCCGTTTTCAACAAGTAGAAAATACTTCATAAAATTACAACTTTTAATTTTATTTTTTTTACTATAACTTTTCATTTTCTGTCAATTCTTTTTATTGAAAAAATATGTAAAACGAATCATCATTAACTCAAAACTTATAAGAAGTCTGGCAACGTTTAAAATATATTATGGCAATTCAACTGCAACCAACTTCAGCCCGGCCCTGATTCGGCATTTTCTTTTTGGAATTTGCATCTCGTAGAAGACATCGAACCATCTAGTAATTTCCTTTTTCAAACGTAGCCACAAGTTCTACAGATATAAATAAAAATACAAAAAATTATAACCATCGAGTCTTTTCATTTTTCAAACGTAGCCACAAGTTCTACAGTTATATAGCAATGACGGGATCTACAGTTTCATGACATGCATTTTTGATCGATGACTTGCATTTTTTTTGGTCGATGACATGCATTTTCTTAGGCGATGACTTGCATTTTTGATTTTTGTCTGTGAGGTTATGTACCCGTGACGGGATTTACAGCTTTATGTTGACTCTTGAACGACAGACTTTTGAGAAATTATTCATGTTAATTTTATTTACTCCCTGCTTGGGCCATGGGCTCTTGTATAATAAGGTAAAATATTACCTATTAGACTGCGGCGACTGTCTAGAAGTATTCCTAATTCATAGAGGTAAAGTCTGAAAATAAAAACCGTGAACTCGGCGGTTTGTAGTCTAAAAAAGATGGAACAGGACCAATTTCTGTGTTATTGCATGAGAAGTTTCCCAAGGAAGTAATTTAATGATCTCCTCTGCTCTGACTTTTGCGCCACCTAAAGTTGTAGTATTTTTCAAAATGTAGCCCAGATACCAACCGAATTATCGATCGTCTGCTGCATATGCATCCAGAGAAGGCTCTAGCATTGAAGCTGAATAATAATAGACAGAGATATTCATGGGTGGGTATCCAATAGAAAAACTTCTGTTCTTAAAAAAAAAAAGTGTACAAATGTTTGAGAGAAATTTATAGAAATCTGTCCCTTAAATGAAGCATTTATTTGCCAAAATTTCTTTGAAAACATTTTAATTGGCCATCTTTTGTTCATTGAATTTGAATTTGTTTTTAATCACGACCAAAGTCTCATGTCCAGCTGCCATATGGTGAAACTCATTAAGAATCTTTAAGTAAATGAATGATTTACTCATTATACTACAGATTCTTTTATCTTTTTTTTTTTTTTTTTTGGCATGAAGCCTCCTTAACAGTGTAGATAGGATATTACAAATTAACTGAATGTTTGTTATTGTTGTTGTTGTATGGTATTCATCAGATGAACTGGCTAATTTTTAATGCTGCAAGCATTTCTTTCGATAGTCGACGTACAACACATGCCACTACATACATACATATACATATGTACACAGAATATTTTGGCAAAAAAAAAGGAATTATAATCGTAATAAACTCCTCCTGTACACTGAAAAAAAGAATCAAGCCATCCGGGCTTGAATCAATCCATATCGGTCACAATAGTACGGTAAGTACGGTTTGGCTTGAATCAAGTACAAAAGAGTTGAATCAAGCCCGAATCAGCCAAGTACAAAAGTGTTGATTTTAGCGCGATTTAAGCCTTTTTGGGATCAAAGTGATCTCATCATGTATTTGGTTTAAGCATATTTTTTCTTGATTTAAGATCGAATTCGTACTCGATTCAAGAGAATCAGAAGTTGAAGTAATCCTTAAGAGCACTTGTTTCAAGAATTATAAAGTTGATTTAGGCTAGATTAACTTATAAATGGGATCGAGTTGAGGCAAATCGTACTTTATTCGAGTACAATGAACTTGATTTAAGCCCTAAATTATACTTGATTTAAACTTAAATTTATCCAAAAACGAGCTTGTTTCAAGAATTTTGAACTTGATTTAAGCTCGAACTCGTACTTGATTTAATCCTAAAATCGATTGATTTGAAAAAAAAAAATGCAAGTCATCTACACAAAAAAATGCAAGTCATCGACCGGAATAATCCAAGTCATCTACCAAAGAAATGCAACTTGCGAAAAATACGACATTTTGTTGGATATATATTGTATAAAACACATGAACTAAATGAGAATTATTAAAAATTTTACTTTTGAACTTAAAACCCACAATTCCATAACTCAAATAACAAATAAGTCAAAATTACACTTTTTAGATAGATTTGAGCTTTTTAGTGTTGATTTTAGTAATATAAGGCTTAGTTTTTCACATCAATCCCGTTTTTTGCTTGTTTTAAGCAAACAATAGCCAAAACGGGCTTAATTTTTCAAGCACGTTTTTTGGCTTAAATTAAGAATAGAAAAGTTGATTTTAGCACGCCGTTTTTCTTTCTGTGTAGATACTTGAAACGATAAGAAAGGGAAACAGAGAGGAAGAGAGAAATAGGAAGAGATAGTCAAACAATTGTATAACAATGGGGAGCAAATACGAGCACAACTACTTATGAGCCACTTCAAAGGCATTTTAGAGAATCAAACGAAAGAAAGAGACAAAAAAAAACGAGCTCTATTCATAGTAGATAAGATAATTTGCTTCATGGGAATCCTGTAGACCATGAAAATTGAATTGTAACAACAATTCGAACAAAAGGTAACAAAGGACCTCCGACATACATACATACATACATGCTGGTATTTGTGTAAGAAAAACTTGTGCAAAAAAAAAAATCGAATACTTATAAGAAAATGTAATGAGGTGGGGTGTTTAGGTTTGAGTTTCTTTTTGCAAGAAAATCTGATTAGAAATTTATCAATAAATCGCATCTTATTACAAAGTGATTGTGGTTTTCCTCCTGGCAGATGCATTCCATTAATCACTTTCTATCACACGATCCCAGCGCTCTGACGACATTAACATCACTGGGCGTGCTAAGTGAGATGTTGTAACACTAAAGGCATTAAATGGTAGTCTAGCAAGCTGTATGCATGCTTGTCGGATTACAGATTATGTGTGTGAAGATAAATTCGAATTTGAAAATCCAAGATGCAATCCATAAATTTTAGCAGCGCCACATTAACAGTGCAAAATTTGCTCTTAACATCGCAAAATTTGCCCTTAACATCGCAAAATTTGCCCTTAACAGAGCACTGTTAACTATTTAACAGTATCCATCTGAACAAGGTCATTTGTTTAGGAGCTAATTTTAGGGCATATACTAGGTCCATGAGTACCATATCATACTCAAAGGAGTGTTCCAAAACCTCTTAATACAATCGGCAATATAGTCCCATTGCCATTTGCTCTGTTAAGAGTAAATTTTGCACTGTTAAAGCTTAATGTGGCGCTGTGTGACCAACTGGCATAGGAGCACAAGAAGCAGAGGCGTCTGGAAGGATGTGTTGCGGCAGGCCGAAATTCGTTAATCGGGTTGTTAATGGCCAATTAACAATCAAGTGACAAAAACCCTGAAAGTAAATAGAAAATTGCCACGAAAAGCTTTCGGAGACACGTTAAATTGTAAATGCACACTCAACATGGGTGGTGTGAGAAGCTAGATTGTAATCCTTACTAAAGAGCTGTAATGAGTCAAGTAAAAGCGTTATGCTAGTCTATTGCTTTGAAAAGCAATCTTCAAATGGAGATTTATTGCATCTTGTGTGTGATTGCGAAACTTATCGGGCAGAAATATGATACCAGATGGTCGAATACCTTTACAAGCCATTACAGAAGTAACGTATCGCTGGATGTGGCCCATGAGAAATGGTTTTTAATGCTTTGTTGTATGCTGGTTTCAAAGGAACTTGATTTTTTTTTTTTGGAAAAGAAAAAGAGAAACAAACGAAAAGCAGCTCAAACTTGCAACACCATGTGGTAATAAGTTATTGTCTCAAGTATTTTTGATACACAGAATAAGAAAAACAAAGACAAAAACAAAAACTATCACTTTTCAAGCATGATTTTTAATTGAAATTTTCCGTTTCTTCAAAAAGGACCGGACAAGGTGGTGGTTTCCATTTGTACTATTTCTCTGCTGCTCTCGGCTCTCTTCTCGTTCTCTTTTCGCGCCCCTTCTCAAATAAGTTCATAAGCAAAAGCCGTTTGTAATCTGTTTTTATGAGCTGCAGCAGGCAGCAGCAGCAGCAGTCAGCTTTACTACGGACATGACGTTTATGAAAATGAATAAATTTTCGTTTGTATAAAAAGGAAGATCTACTCCCCTCCTCTTGTCGTATGGAGTAAATGTCTGTAATTAATGGATAAAGAGAAATACAAATACAAAAACAAATATTAAAAAGGTTTTTTTTTGGTTTTAAGTCCATAATACAGAGTTTATGAGCATTTCTTTGCAGTTCCATTATGTTTTTCTTATCCCAAAATGATAAGAAGAAATTGAGTTGGTCATTAAACTTGTGGTGGTTCAAAGAGACTTTTCAGCTAAAACGTAAAGAAGAAATTGGCAAAAAAGAAAAATATAAAGAAAATGCATTAAGAGAAATTGAATTGCATTAAAAGAAATTCAATTCAAGTTGGATCAAAGCCAAAGTCAGTGGTACTATACCATAGTAATGGTAATTGGTTTCAAGCATATATGACATAAGAAAAGTGCTCAAGCTTTTATTAAATCGCCAGCTTACTTTACGAGTTCTCTGGAAGCCTTTGTAGTCCATTGTGTTTGCCTAACACGGTCCACGTACGTACATTCCATGTGATACCTTTAAGATGTATGTGAAGATAAATTCTAATTTAACTAGCAAAGACAAAAACCAACAGTGCTAATGTTAAAGTTAACAGAGCAATGTTAAGTGGTTAACAGAAAATAGTCAAAGAAGAAATCACCCCTAATATACGATATCAGAGAAACTGTAGGGCCGACGAGCTCGCCAGAACTGGTGCGCTCCTTCCGGAATCCTCCTCTGTTGAATTGGGTATACCACTTGCCTCGGTCAAGTTGACCATTGCGCGGAAATTCTTTCGGGACGCGAACCTATCCTGGGTCAATGAGGAGTCCTGCTCCACCGCTAGGCTCACCTGGCCCTTGATGGATAAAAGGCGTACTAAGCAATTACTTGGTCTTGGTCGTGACGTCATCTCGACTACAGTGGCCGTGCTTACGGTTCATTGCGTCATGGGTAGACACGCGGAAAGAATGAGGCTCCCTTTTAACGACTTCTGCCGTGGATGCAGGTCCTCTGAGGATGAGGAGACTGTAGATATAGGTTATTTGGCTCCCCATTCCTTGTTAGCTTTACGGAGCTATCATCCATTGACATCAAGGATATAGCTTCGTTCATCAAACTTTCTGGCTGATTTTCCAGTGCGGGGTAGTCGTGCTTCCGTTGTGCAGCCCTTGCGCTGACCAACTTCTTCCTTTTCCCTGATTGTGGTGGAACTTGGTCAGTACAGGGACTGCGTTCACCCGTGGCATCACAACGGGCCGCTATGCGTGCTCAACTGAGCTTTGTGACATCAGAGCTACCACTCCGACCTAACCTAACCTAACGATATCAGAGAATGGAACACCTATTCCATTCCTTTAAAATTGTGCTCCACACATTCCTGAGTGGAACAGCAGCTCTGGTAATTCGGTAATTCTTTTGAAAAAAAAAATCCGACAAAAAATGTATCAGATTGTCTGATATTCCATTCTCTAATATCGTATATTCGTGTGATTTCTTAATTGACTATTTTCTGTTAATCACTTAATATTGCTATGTTAACTTTAACATTAGCTCTGTTAAAATTTTTGGTTTTTATCTTTGCTAGTTAAATTTGAATTTATCTTCACACACTCACTCACAGAACTTACTACTTACTTCTTACAAATCGTAACAGGTTCGACAGACGTTCGTTTTCAAAGCAATCACACTACATTCCTAAAGACTGCAGGAACCAAGCTGACATAGTCTAGTGCAGTTTCACATGGAAAGTGCTGTACAGACTTTCCTTTTTTACAATGTGAATAGGCTTAAGTCTAAGGACATCCAATCATAATATGTCCAGTAATTACACCCCTTGGGAACTCGATTGAAATCCTACCATCAGCGAAAAGAGCTTTGGTTCAATTTCCTCTCTATGGCAGGTTAGAGTACCAAAGTACTTCTCTTCCCACCCCCGCTCTACTATAATTCATTTTCTTCGGATATTGCTACACAATGCACGACTTGGTTAGGCGATATGCCCTTAGTGTACTTGAGACAGTCCAGTACTAAAGCGTTTAAATTTAAGCTCCCATAGAGCGGGGCAAAATATTCCTTCTCTTCGTCATTCTAACAACAACTCCTACAATAAGTATAAAGGCAGTCACTAATGGATTACGACAAGCCCTAACTTAGCAACTGTATCCGTTGGATGCATAACCGTTTCTCTTGCAAAGGACAACGAAGACTGTTCCCTACATAATGACATAAAAACCTATAGGAATTTGGACGTTCAGTAAGTGGTGACATTAGTCTGTCCGTATTCGATAATCCGCAACGCCTATCTATAAAGATCGACGCCCTCCTCAAGAGCCACATCAAAGAATGATTCCTAGTGGCGCCCTTGTCTGAGATTTCATTCCCTTATATCAAGATGTGTGTGAAGATAAATTCGAATTTAAAAACCAAAGACACAAACCCACACTTTTAGCCGGGCCACTTTTTGTCTTTAACAGTTTAAACTTTGCTATTAACAGAGCACTGTTAACTTATTAGCAGTGGCAATAGTGGATTATTCTACAACTTTGCAATTATTGCAGACTATTGATATAAAATCTAATTCTCATTGTGATCATTGTGGGGATGGCGGAAGGAATTATACCAACTATCCCACTACCACGGTTCGAAAGAGGACCCTCTGGACTATCATTTGCATAGAGTCTGTATGGTGTACTATTTCTTATACGTACCAAAATGGCCACTGATCTAAAGAATTTTCAAGCAAAAAATTGCTAGTTTCAAAGAAAGTTTCCTCAATACCATATTACTTTATATATGGGATTTTTTTTGCTGATTATATTAAAAGGCTTTGGAACCTTTGTTTGAGTATGATATGGTAATCATAAACCTAGTATTTGTTCTAAAATTAACTCCTAAACAAGTGGGCTTCTTCATATGGATCCTTTTAAACAGCTAACAGTGATCTGTTAAGGGCAAATTTTGTTCTGTTAAGATCAAATTTTGCTCTGTTAATGCCAAATATGGCGCTGCTAAAATGTATGGATTGCGTCTTGGATTTTCAAATTCGAATTTATCTTTCGATCATCATTCGAATTTATCTTTCGATCATTTTCGACATTATAACGTTGAAGTCCCTTAGTTGATTGGTCATTACCATCCCTTTTAGTCAGGATTACAACTCAGCTTCTCATACCACCTATGTTGTGTGTGTTAATTTCTATGCACCAGTGATGAAATGTACAAATTTTTTGGGCAACTTTTCTTGGTAATTTTTTTTTACTCTCAGAGCTTAAGATTAGCCACTGAAATATTTTTTTTCCGCAATGTCTGAGCTCGTGCTTGAACCACGGCATCTCGTGTAATAAGCCATTTCACTACCCTCTAGACTACGGCGTCATTCTCCACCTTACTCTTTACTATATGTCAAGTTATAGCCGAAATATTGCCCAAAATGTATGGAAAACTAGTCGAAAACTACCCTTAAAGCATCGACTGCTAGAACTAGTCTAGAGGCGATCACATAAATGACATTTTCTCTCGTACTTAAGGACATGATCCAGGCATTATAATCACATAAAAGTTCCATCGCAATCAAAGCTCTTTGTAAGTTTTTTTTTCAATTCTATTAAGGTATTCACGTATTTTCGCGTACAGGATTTTTAGTTTAAAGTTAAACGCTTCACTTTTGCTGCACACTGTAAGTTGTCTCACAGTTATTAGTTTTCATTTATAGCGTATAATATAGTGGCCATTTTGGTCGTTCATAACCTATATCCTATGATGATGAAGAACATCATCAAACATTGTTTTTGTGTTTGCTGTTGTTGTTGGATGTCTTTTGAAAAATTTTTTTACGTTGAACTTGACGTGTCAGCATAATAAACCCTATCATTAATTGTCTCTATCTCTCTCTCTCTCTCTCTCTCTCCTACATTTTTACTGTTTGCCAACATACTCTCGTATATATTTACTTACTCTCTTACGAACTCATAATTCTGTTCTCAGAGTGTGTAAGCACAGTGTGTGTGTGTGTGTGTGTTATATTCCTGTGAATGTGCTTTTGGTCTTCACACATTTCGTTTAGCAGTTAAGAGGAGAGTGTGTGTTTGTCTGTGCCTTAGTGAAGAGCGAGGCAGCAGCAGCAGCAACAGCAAATAATTGAAGAAGATGAAAAAGACGTCAGGAATTTCGCTGAATTAGTGAATTCCTTAAAAGAGGTCGTAAGCTGGTATGATGGACAGACACACACATACACATACACAACAAAAAAAAAAAGGGAATAAAAAGCTAAACTGTTATAAGCTAGACGGCAACATTTTTAAAGTGTAAGTAAAGGAGAGCAGCACAAAGTTTTAGTCAGTCAGACTAGCTGTATTGACTAACTCAACTGTTTGTTTGGCTGTTCTTACAAGTGTGTATGTGTGTGCAAGTGTGTGTACAAGCGTGTGTCGGTGTTTTAAAAATATTTGTCTTGTCTTTTCGTTTCGTTTCGTTTCGTTTTTTTTCTGTTCGCTTGTACGTTTATCTTTAAGTTTGTCGTTATTAGTCTGGCCCTGGTGTGGGTATACGAAGCTTAATGTGTTGCTGTACAAAAGTGAGTGGGTCTTGATATCAGCCAGTAAGCCGGTCAGTCAGGCGTTATAGTCATTGCCTATACACACACACTTATGCTTTTCTACATTCACTTACGTACAACGTTCTGCCTAAAAGCCTGGCATAAGAAGTTAATGATTGTGAATCGATTCTTTATGCATGAACAGTTCGAATAAGCGAGTTTTTTCAGTTTTTTCGTCTTTGCAAGGGTCTGCTGTGTAGTTTTTTTTTTTTTTTTGAGTTTTTCTCTGTTATGCTGTGTATACCCAACTGTAAAGAATTCAATCAATGGCCATGAAGAAGTAAGATTTGCAAACATTAAAGGTTTTTAGCTTTATTTAGTTACTTATACAAGCCAACTATTTGTTGATGTTGTTGATGATGATCATCATCAGCCTTTTATTATCCCTGTACTATATCTTTGGCCGCATAATAATGCTGCGACTACAGCTGCTGCTGCTGCTGTCTTTTAAAGATGAGTTGGGCTGTCGATTTTATTTCATTTTCATTTAGCATAACGTAACGTGTGATTGCCATTAAATAATTATTTGTCCAGGTTTTGGATTTTTTTTGAGTTTTTTTTTTGTTGACTACACTGTGCTACGCTAGAAAAAGTATTTTTCCATTTAAAGGCTATGATTTCGATGAAAGTTTTAATTTATTATAACCAGACGTCGGCACCAATGTCCCTCAGGCGAAGAACATCTTCGTCTTTTTACATACATAGGACACGAACATCAACAATGTTAGTTAAAAAGAGCATAAAATGACATTCAGTTGCTTGTCAGCTTCTAAAGAAGAAGGTTCATGTCGCTTTTTTTCAGATTTCAATTATACTCGCAAAAAAATATTACAGTAGGATTCACTAATATTCAATGAGATTCACTAATAATGAGAAATTATCTCCATTTTTAGAAGAATATTTGTCAAGTTAAATACGCAGTCTTTAGGGATTTGGCGCTTTTTATATTTTTCACTACATATACATATTATTTGGTTACACTTAAAAATATTACTAACAATTTTCGTCTGGGTTAACACATGCCTCTCACAAATACACTCACATTTTTATCATGTTCTCTTTGTGCCGATGTCTGATTATAACCCTTAGACCTGCATAGTATATGCGAACTACAGTGCCATTTAAATGTCCACCTTTAAATTACTTTCAGATGTCGATGTAGTTTTCAACTACACTTTTATGCACATTTCGTAGGGCATATCGTTGATGAATGTAGGCTTTCAAATGTTTCAATATTATACTATGTTCAGACATGCACTTTTATTGCGTAAATTGCAATAAACGCCATTATTGAGTTCAATATTTCATATAAAGTTTCAATTAATTATTGAGCAATAAATACGCAAATTGTTATAATATTGAGTAAATATTGAGTAGAACTTAAAATACAGCACTGTAATATATGTAAGTACGTTCAGTAAACATATTACAATTTTCCGAACACTTTCTGTTGATATTTGACAACTCAAATGTCAACAACGGGGTCGCCGTGGTCTAGTAGGTAGTGTGCTGGCTTATTAGACGTAAAAGTCAGGGTTCGAGTCCCAGGCCAACCATCAAAAAATAAAAAATAAAAAAAAAATACAAAAAGTATTTTTTCGGCGATTTCTTCTCAGTTTCTCATAAAATCTGTCGTTCGGAGTCGACTTTAAACTGTAGGTCCCGCCACTTAAGTATAAAATTAACACACACAACATAAGTGGTGTGAGAAACTGCGGGCTTCTTAGGGACGATTGCCTGTAGACTGTCTAATGGTGAAGGTATAGCACTGGCCATTTTATAGTCAACTAGCAACTAGCAGCAACTCGTTTCCTTGCCGTTCGCATCTTCCCCCTTTCCACCTTTCCTAAAAAACCTGCACAATGCACTGCATGAGTAGGGGCCATCCCCTGAGTGCTGGTTTCATAAAAAAAAAAAATACAAACAAAAAAAAACCATTTTGAAACAACCAGCAGTTTTGTTTACCAGCTGTCAAATGAATATTCAATATTGCAGCTGAATTGCGTATATTATTATGTCTGAACACTTAAAATATTATGCTCAATAAACCGAATATTGACTCAATAAAAGTGCATGTTTGAACATATGTATGTAGTATTAGGAGATTATATGTGTGGTCAGTGGTCTTTGTTATGGCCCCATGAAAAATTCTAATTGCTCTCCGGACTTGGAAAATCGTCATCCAACGTCTGTTCTCTTCAACTTCTATGAATCCAAAGATTATTGTTTTTTGGGTGAATTTTTCTGCCTGGAACTGTTTTTACAAACTCTTTTCGATTTAAACAATAATCTTCATGGTGTAATAATTACGATTTATCAATTTCATAAACTTTTTAAGGTAACCTGGTTCAGAGATCAGCAATCAGTATTTAAAAAGATGAGTAAAATCGAATCATATTCAGAATTTCTGATACTTATACTTATTTTTTTGTATTTCTAATACTAGTAAATGCAATAATAACTAATGTTCGAATTTGAAAATCCAAGACGCAATCCATAAATTTTAGCAGCGCCACATTTAGCATTAACAGAGCAAAATTTGCTCTTTACAGAACAAAATTTGCCCTTAACAGAGCTTTGTTAGCTGTTAAATGGTATCCATATAAAGAAGCCTACTTGTTAAGGAGCTAATTTTAGGATAAATTCTAGGTTCCAAAGCCATTTAATATAATCAGCAAAAAAATCCCATATAAATTGATATGATATTGAGGAAATTGGCTTTGAAACTAACAATTTTTTGTTTGAAAATTCTCTAGAAGATCAATGACCATTTGGGAACGTATAAGAAATAGTACACCATACAAACTATATACATATGCAAATGCTAGTCCAAAAGATCCTCTTTAGAACTGTGGTAGTAGGATAGTTGGAATAATTCCTTCCGTCATCCCCAATAACCATCCTTTACATTTCAATACTTTTGTTCGCAAATAATAATGATTATAATGAGAATTAGATTTTATATCAATAGTCTGCAATAATTGCAAAGTAGTAGAACAATCCACTATTGCCACTGTTAAACAGTTAACAGTGCTCTGTTAATAGCAAAGTTTACACTGTTAAAGACAAAAAGTGGCCCGGCTAAAAGTGTGGGTTTGTGTCTTTGGTTTTTAAATTCGAATTTATCTTCACACGCATCAATAATTAAGACTGTAAATTTTTGATGAACGATTCCAGTCACTGAGTATTTTTCTAAAGTTATAAATCTAAATGAGTAGGCTTATGAATCAAACATATTTCGAATGGTATCAGTTTGATGTCAACGTTGTACGCATACTCATTGCAACCTGTACTTATAAATCATTGTTGTAGTGAGTATGAATGTATCAGAGTACATAGTTAAATTTCAATATTGTTCACTCACTTATGGTGTTTTCTTTTCTACAATGAAAATGTCACCCTCTTACAAGGTACATTAAAAAAATTTTTGACCAACCCTGTTGTAATGTCATTTTTTATTTGAGAAGAACATAACACAAATATTAAAAAAGGGTATGCCCTGTGTTTACCACTTATTAAGAAAATGAATGAGGAAATGCCAATTTGTTCAAAGATGTTGCCAGATCGCTAAATTTTCGACTTCATTTTTTGTACGCTTTTTTTATAACAAAAAAAAATATTTTAACACTGTTCTAACATTGAATGCAATTTTTTATACTACTGACCATGTAGCTTTAATAATGTAATATTTCCTTAAGATTACTCCACAAAACAATGAAAAAATTAACTTAAAATTGGATAACAATACCAGGCAACTTTTTTTAAATTTCATCTGGTAGCCCTATAAATAAACAAAAGTCATCTGCTTTACAGGGCATTATCAGCACTCTCGATTTATACAGGGCATAAAATGCAATGCCCTCCACCATAGGCAAGTGCGAATTATTTAGAATAAAACATACCACCCTTTTAGAGGGCGAAACATTTTTAAGAAACAAACGCAAAATTGTATTTTGCGTTAATAAAATGCACATTTTTTGGTAGAAAAGAAAACACCATTATATTCAAAATTTCATGAGGGCTTATACATATGTAGCGAAAAAACGATTCATTGCTGATTTCTGACCTGGTCGTTAGCATCACGTATGTTGAAATTAACATAACATATTCTGGATAAGCTTCAGACAGTTAGATTAGTTAACATACACATTACTTGAGCTTTTTTTTTTTGTAACACAGTGTACTTTTTTCTGCTTCTATTATTATTCATACTGGTTTTTATAATTTGTTTTTACTTTATTATTCCTAAATGCTTTTAAACACAGTAATTTTTGTTTATTTCTCATATTTCTTTTGTTTTTTTTTAGGATTTTCTTTTGCTGAGTCTTCATCGAGATTCTTGACATTGCCACAAAGTCAAACAATAGCAGAAGGAGATTTTGTTGATTTTAATTGTCATGCGACACCGATCAGAGGTTTGATTTATTCATGGACTTTAAATGGTAAGTGAATACACTTGTAATGTAATGTAAATAAAACATATTGTTTGTCAAAATGTGAGCTTAATTGGTTAAAAGCTAGGTTTTTTACTAAACTCGTTCATTACTTAAGCTATCCTAGGATATTTTTTTTTTAATACTGTTACGAAAATAAAAACATCGTTTAACATAAACAATCACCCTTATTCTGGTTGTCGTCGTCGTCGTTTTTGAGTCTACATCGTTTTCTATCGTAGTCGACATCACGTCGACACTGTTTTGGTATTCTGTAACAGTACTGTGTCGACGTCGACTGTTTATCGAAAATTGTAATAACACAAAACACACATCTCTAATATTTAAGTCAGCTGATTGATTTTATGGTTTATTAAAAAAAAAAAAGTTTTCATTTCTGTGATACGAGCGTTATTTTTTAAAAATGTTTTTTTATATGTGATACAAGTTCAGATTCGAGTGATGAAAATAATAAAGAAAACTTAATTTTCCAAAGAAAACTAATCAGACTAAAGTCCTTTCTAATTCACTTTTGGGCAATTCCTCCTCTCTTTTAACTCTTTCTTCCATAATTTTTAATTTTTTTTCTTCTATGGATAGTATTTTTTTTTTTTTGTATTTATTTAAATCTCAGAGACTGTATTTTACTGACGACAAAGTGTTAGATATATCAGTCAAAAGTTTTATCTGCTTATCGCTGTACTTTTCTAGCAATTCATTGCGAGCATCGGAGTTGTATTTGGTTTTGAAATGGAACTAGTTCTTTTCCTTTTAGAAGTACAATATGGTTGTTGATGATAGGAGCTTGAAGGCATTGAATCCAAGTTGTATGGTGATGATGTTTCAGGTAACTCTTGGTTAATGGGGGCATCAATTGTGTCCAACTCAAAACCGTTAGCCATACCTTCTTCCAAATAACCTTCTGACACTGGGCCCTCAACATTATTAGCCTGAATTTGAACACCTTGTACAATACCCTCCGGATTAATATGTTCACCAAACTGCAGCAGATTTGCTATATTTTCCTCCAAAGGGGTAAATGCCAACTGCTTAAATCTACCGCCACCTGTGGCATTAGACTCACTTTTGCCATCCATCAGAATGTCTCCTGGGTGGGCCAAGAGCATTTAAAACTTTGGCAATATCTTCCCATTGTGCTTTAAAATTGCTCTGAACGTTACCTCTAATAAATCCTCTTGCGAGAGATGGATTTTTCTGCAACTCTTCCACAAGCTTCTCAAAATGATTTGAATTTGTCAATTCAATTTTTTCATTTTTTTTCCATTTTGTTATATTTTTTTGTTTTTTTAACTTTAAAACAACAACTTGTCGTTACCAAAAATGACGTCGACAAGATCAGGGTCGACACAACACAATATCGACGGCGTATTGACTTACAGAATACCAAATGTGTGTCGACAGTCATCGATAACTGTCAATAACGACAAACAGAATACCAATTTTAAATTGTCGACGCAAGTCTACGTCGTCTTGCGTCGACGACGACAACCAGAATAAGGGTGAATGTGAATAAAATACACAAACAACAATGAACTTGCTATAGAATTCTCTAGAAGGCGAAACCCCGAACGTACTGCTTCAAGCAGAACCTTCATCAGACTGATTGCTTGCGCATATAAAAAGGCAAGACAAATCGGGCAACTAGTAGTAAGAAATCAGTCATCCTTGTGTAAAGTTGCGTGCGAAGAAAACAGTTGTGGTTTAAAGATCAGCGTTGTAAAGATCTACCGAACAGTTGTTAGTGCTTACGAGAACAGAAGTGTAAAGAAGTATAGCGAACAAAATAAATTGTTGTTATATTATCAAATTTGAATAGTGGCACATAAGATAGTGAAGTTCAGTTAGTCTTGTGTGAAGATGCGGTGTGTTTGAAGAGAGTAAAGATCTCCGTTACAGAGGAATAACAAAGAAAAGCAATTGTTGTTGTTTACATCAAGTTGTAAACAGTGGCACACAAAATTAAGCGAATAATAAAGAATTTAATTACAAACTAAACACAAGTTTATTTTTATTTGCAATCTACGAGCTCTTATTTTAAAAGTTTTTAAAAAGGTAAAAACGTAATAATATATTTTAATTGTTGAAATAAGCCAAATAAAATTGTTTTGAGTTTAAAAATAGGCCGCTATTTACAAAATTAATTTACTTTTCTTTAATATTTCTCTTAATTTCTTTTCAATTGCAGGCCATTTAATTGCCAATACAACGCGTGTCTATCAGAATGGTTCCGATTTACATATTGACACTGTAAGTCGGGACAGTGATGCTGGTGATTATGTTTGCATTGCCACAAATGTGGCAAATGGTGCTAGACAAGCCTCACCGCCAGCACGTTTATCCATCATTTGTAAGTATTAAACTCCCTTCCATTACTCTTTTTTCCTTGCTCTTGCTGTTTCAGTCACAGACAACAGTTTTTTTGTTTGCTTTTTTTAAACGTTGATAAGTAAAGCCACGAAACCAAAACAAGCATATAAAATTAAAGAAAAAAAAAACCAAAGAAAACCATGCAAAAGATTTATGGTTTTAACACACGTGACAAAATCATGTCTGCCAGTCAATATTTTCTCTTTCCCCCAACTTCCCATAAAAGGTTTTAAATTTTGTTAAATTTTGAATTTAAAATTTTTTTATAATCATTTTTTTTTGCTGCCCATCTTTAATGCATTAAATCAGCCCTGAGTTGTTTTTCCTCCTCTCTCTTTCTCTCGCTCTTAAAGCATTTTATTTTGCTGCATTAATTAATAATAATTAAAAAAAAAGAAAAAAATAAATGAGTTTTTTTTTCAGTGTAATTATTTCATATTGTAATTCCATACAATTATTTACACTCTGCAAGGGTTTCCCTTAAATTAAGTTTTGAAGAGAAAAAAAAAATACGGGAATTATGCAATTCTTCCATAATGTATTCGCAGTAAATAAATAGGTTTTAAATATAATTTTTTGCAAAAACGTCTACCCGATTAATCGTATAATTTTAACGATTAATCGAATAACCTTTACAAAGTTATTATTGAAATTTAAAACATAAACTGGAAAACGTTTAGTCACATTTTTCTTTAAATTATTTTAATGCATTTATTTAGTCGTATAATCGAAGAAAATTAATCGATTAAATCGAAAAATCTAATCGAATAAATAACATTTTCGAATTATTATTAAAATGTTAAGCATAAACTGGAAAAAGTATACACACAAATTGGTATAATTCAATGGAATTATTTAGTCGATTAATCGAATAATTTAACCGATTAATCGATTAATTTTACCAATTTATCGAATAACCTTTAGAAATTATTATTGAAATTTATAACGTAAAGTGGAAAACGCGTGATCATCTTTTGGGACAATTCAATGAATTTATTTAGTCGAATAATCAAAAAAAAAAATTAATCGATTAAATCGTAACATTTAATCGAATAACTTTTACGAATTATTAATAAAATGTTAAGCATAAACTGGAAAAAGTATACACACAAATTGGTATAATTCAATGGAATTATTTAGTCGATTGATCGAATGTTTTAACCGATTAATCGATTCATTTTATCAATTTATCGAATAACCTTTACAAATTATTATTGAAATTTAAACCGTTAACTGGAAAACGTTTAGTTATCTTTTTGTACAATTTAATGCATTTATTTAGTCGAATATTCGAAAAAAAAATTAATCGATTAAATCGAAACATTTAATCGGATAATTTTTATGCAGTATTATTAAAATGTTAAGCGTAAAATGGAAAAAGTATACACACAAATTGGTATAATTCAATAGAGTAATTTAGTCGATTAATCGAATAATTTAATGCCTTAATTGGATAATTATTAAAATAATCTTCCATAATCTGTTGAAGTAAATAAATCGGTTTTATATATAATAAAGGTCTATAACAAATAATTTTTTTGCTTCATATGTGCAACCCGTTGTCGGATAAATAGAGTACTTACTCTCTCTCTCTAACAGCGAAAGCAGTGAAGAGAAGAGAATGTGTGCAAGACAAATACGAGTAAGAATTTATCCGAAGGTGCTTATGTTTCGTAAAAAGAGTACTCATTGAAAAATATATCCGTAGAACCAAGTACTTCTGAACTTATGTTCACTTCATGTAGTACTTCAAATACTCGCAGCATAAAACACCACATAACTGATGTTTTTTTTTATATATAAATGCTTATGTGTATGTATGTTTCGAATAAGAAAGAAAGTTGAACATGTATTTGTATGAAGCGAACGCAGTCAAATAACAACAAGAAGTTATTCGATAATTTTGCTGTTCTCAAAAAAAAAAGTACTTTTCTTCTTCGGATACTTCGGAAGTGTGCGTGTATGCTAGATCTTATGTACTTTTTGAAGTCAAATACATTTGTGCAGACCTTTAATATATAAATTATTCCATTAAAGTCTACCCAATTAATCACATGACTTAACCGATTAATCGATTATTTTTCCCATTTTATCGAATAACCATTACAAATTATTATTGAAATTTATAACGTTAAGTGGAAAACGTGTGTCATCTTTTGGGACAATTTAATGCATTTATTTAGTTGAATAATCGAAAAAAATTAATCGATTAAATCATAACATTTAATCGAATAACATTTACGAATTGTTATTAAAATATTAAGAGTAAACGGGAAGAAGTATACACACAAATTGGTATAATTTAATAGAGTAATTTAGTCGATTAATCAAATAATTTAATGCCTTAATCGGATAATTAATAAATTAGGTAAAATTATACAAATAATTGGAAAATTTTTACAGTTTAGATTTAATATTGAAGAGTTTCGAAATTATTCGATTAAATTATTCGAACAAATTATTCGATTAAATTATTCGATTAATTTCTAACATTCGTCAAATAATTGTCATAATTATCCAATTCAAATATTAATATTTTCTATCAAAATGAGTTCGAAAGGGACACCCTAATCTGTTTTCTGTTTATGTTATTATTTATGTCTGCTAGCATAACTGTTGTTTATACTTATGAGTGTAGTTTGTTTATATGCATGCCTAGCAATGTATATTTGTATTTATAGAATACATGTATGTGTGTGTGTGTGCCTGTGTGTGTAATGGCATCTATTATCCTTAAGGATTTTGTACTAGTGAATGCAAAATGCAAATGCTCAAAAACCTCTTCAATTTGTATACAACTTATGGTATACTTATGTACTATGTATGTACTCTATATACATACATGTATGTATATATGTATACACATACATAATGTAGTACATGTAGTATGTGGTGCATATACATGTATGTGTGTGTATGTATTTAATCTGGCTGCCTGTAAGTTATTATTATTGTTGTTGTTGTTATTATTATTTTTTTTAATACCATTCTGATCTAGACTTTATTTTACTGTATTAAAATAATTATGAAATTTCTAAAGTTTTAAAACCTAAGGGAAATGGTAAAATGGTTGCCAGTAAAATGATTTTAAATAGAAATTTAAAAGACTTTAAAGAGGACATTTTGAAAAGAATTTAAGGAAAATGTTTAAAACTGAAAAAAAATATTTTTAATCGAGATAATTTAATATATTGAACAATATTTACAAAGTAAGCTATTAATCGTTTAACCGAATAATTTTAATCGATTAATCGTTTAACCGAATAATTTTAATCGACTAATCGTTTAGCCGAATAATTTAGTCGCCTAATGTTTACCACATTTTACTGATTTATAGTGTAATATCAAAAGTTTAAATTAAAAGTTATTGCTATTAAACGCTTAACCGAATCATTTTAATCGATTAATCTTTTTACCGAATAATTTAAAAAATAAATTGTGTTATTTTTTTTTACAAGTTTCATGGTTACCAAAAGTTTAATTTAAATTTATTCTTATGAACGCTTAACCGAATAATTTTAATCGATTAATTGTTTAAACGAATAATTTAGTCGATTAATTGGGTTATTTTTTATAGATTTCAATATTAATATCAAATTATTAAATTGAAAGTTATTGCTATTAAACGCTTAATCGAATAATTTTAATCGATTAATTGCTTAGCCAAATAATTTAGTCGTCCAATGGTAACCACTTTTTGCCGATTTATACTGTAATAACAAAAGTTTAAATTAAAAGTTATTGCTATTAATCCTATAACAAAATAATTTTAATCGCTTAATAGTTTAAACAAATAATTTTAATCGATTAATCTTTTTACCGAATAATTTAAAAAATAAATTGTTTTATTTTTTCTAAGTTTCAAGTTTACCCAAAGTTTAATTTAAATTTATTAATATTAACTCTTAATCAAATAATTTTAATCGATTAATTGTTTAAAGGAATAATTTAATCGAATAATTGGGTTACTTTTTATAGATTTGAAGATTAATATCAAATGATTAAATTAAAGGTTATTGCTATTAAACGCTTAACCGAATAATTTTAATCGATTAATTGCTTAGCCAAATAATTTAGTCGTCCAATGGTAACCACTTTAATTTAAATTAAAAGTTATTGCTATTAATCGCATAACTAAATAATTTTAAGCACTTAATTATAAATAATATATATTTATATATGTATTATGTATATAAAAAGTAACCCAATTAATCGATTAAATTATTCGTTTAAACAATTAATCGATTAAAATTATTCGGTTACGCATTAATTAGTAAGAATAAATTTAAATCATTTAACCATGAAACTTATAAAAAATAAAACCAAAAATACTAATGCGTAAACGAATAATTTTAATCGATTAATTGTTTAAACGAATAATTTAGTCGATTAATTGGGTTACTTTTTATAGATTTGAAGATTAATATCAAATGATTAAATTGAAAGTTATTGCTATTAAACGTTTAATCGAATAATTTTAATCGTTTAATTGTTAAACCGAATAATTTGTTGGTTCAATTGGATTGGGAATACATATTATAATCTTCTTTACATTTTGGCAAGTTTTACAAAAACTTACGGGTTTGAATAAAAGTATTGTAACCGAATAATCGTTAAAGATGTTGTTTTTTTTTTTAAGATTTGTTTATTTCTTTAAGATTCTTTTAACTAAAAATAAAAACTTGTTAATTTCTAACACAAACTTTTGTAACGTTTTCATTTTCTTTAACGTTTGTTAGGGTTTATTTACAATTTTATTGATCTTACAGCTGTGACCCTAATTAAATTTTTCACTACAATACATAACTCCCTACACTGATTTGTTTCAATGCTTTCAACATTAAGGAGTAAACAGATATAAACAGTGTTGAAAACCGATAAAAATAATAAAACACAGAATATTTTGCTCTCGCGTTAAAAGAAAACTGGTTGTGTATGACAACAAGAGATTGTTTTTATTTCAGTATTTCAAATCTAAACAATTATTTTTTGTTTTTGCTAATATTGTTTTGTTTTTATGATTGTAGGAAATTGTTGATTGCTTTTGTTAAGAAACACACACACAGAGAAAGAGAGGAAGAGTTTAAAACTTTACACAATTATTTTCTAACTCTCTAATGTGAGTAATAAGTATGTATGTGTGGTGTAATATGAATAATAGGGAATGCGAATAGAAATTTAATATTATTTTTTTTGTTATTGTATTTTATGTTTCTTTTCATTTTTTTTTTTTTTGAAAGGCTTTTGTTTTTTCCTGCACCATCTTCTTGTGTGCTTGTCTTATTGTATAAACAAAACTTTTGCTTGGCAACATCATCACCCACAACAACAATGCCAACAACTGAGTGTAACAGAGCATCACCGTTATACGGCTATACGCCATTAGAATAACACAAGTAAACAACAACCACTAATACACAAACAAAATAATTCTCTTGGAAAAATCACATAAAATTTTACGAGCCGAGCTAAACGAAAACAAAAAAACAAGAAATAAGATACATTAACGAAGAACGAACGACTCCCTCGACAATATCATCATCATTACAATTTTAAGAGTAAATATGTATATGTATGTATGTTACTTTGTGCTCGTATGCTTGTGCGTGTTTTATTCTACAAATCCTGTGTGTAGAATTGGGTGTTTTGTCTGCTTCTCTTGATTCTGTAATGGGAACAATATCAACATATTTTTGTTGTTGCCATGATGTTGTTTTTGTTATTCAACGGTATTTATGCAGACACATTTAGACAATTGTAGCCCAGTACGTACATACATACATATTCTATTATGGGGATTACTAAGGATAATTATTGCTTTTTTTCTTCGTTGTTTTTGTTATTTTATTTTTATTAAAATCCTAGAAAAACAAAAGGCAACAAAAGTAATAAAAAAAAAAAAAACAACAAGGGAAACAGCAATACAAAAAAACAGAGAAAATAAAATCTTTTTTCATTTCCAACGTGTACTGTGGTGATTTTTTTCGATTTATTTTATGGCAAGTAAAACGAATTTTTATAGGCTGACCCACCCATTGTTGTAATTCCATGGACGATTGAGTTTTAGCTTAACAAAGTTTGTTAAGAAATTATAAGAGTTTCAGGCTCAATAAAATGCTTATTTTTTATTAAAAAAAGAACTTATTCAGCAGACTGAATTACTTTAAAATTAAATTTTCAAAACTTTGGTTTAAAAAAAAAAACAATTGAATTCTAAAACGAACTTTTGTAGCTGAATACGCTTAATTGTCAAATATTTTACCGTTTTTGTGTATATTCAGCTAGCTGAATTTTACTATACTTTTTAATAACATATAATATAAATACATAATAAATAATATTGTGTATTTACAGCGAAATTTATAAATTCAGCTAGCTGAATAGATGTAATATTTAACTATTTCAAAGTTTATGAAAGAAAAATACGATGCACTAATGTTTGTTTATATTCAGCTAGCTGAATTAAATTTAACTTCAATATATATATTACATAATAGGAAAATATTTACTTATGCTTTAAATTACACAAATTCAGCTAGCTGAATAAATGTAATCTTTAACTATTTCAAAGTTTATGAAAGAAAAAATACGATGCAGTAATGTTTGTTTATATTCAGCTAGCTGAATTAAGCTAAACTTCAATATATATATTACATAATACGAAAATATTTACTTATGCTTTAAGTTACACAAATTCAGCTAGCTGAATAAGTGTAATCTTTAACTATTTCAAAGTTTATGAAAGAAAAAATACGATGCAGTAATATTTGTTTATATTCAGCTAGCTGAATTAAGCTAAACTTCAATATATATATTACATAATAGGAAAATATTTACTTATGTTTTAACTTACACAAATTCAGCTAGCTGAATAACACTCTTTTACAATAAATACATTCAACTAGCTGAATATTTATGAAATTTTGCTTATAGTTTCGTAATCTGGTAAAGTTTTTGCTTAAGGACGCATAACTCATTATACAGTTAGCTGAATATATGTACATATGTATGCATGTCTAATTGCTGATTTTATCTTATTAACTTTATAAAATTGTTTGTGAAGCCTTAGAATTTCTATTCTACTAGCTGAATTAAATTTTTAAATGTCATTCTTATAAGGGGTCAATCAACAGTTTATCAACCCCTTCTGCAATTGGAATACGTTTTCTTTGTTCTTTTTACAATGAATAGAACAAAAGGAAAGGATATTTTTTTCTCTCCATAGAAAATATGAATTATTATTATAAATCATAACAGAAATTGAATTGGAGATATAATTTTCAACACTTTTTAAGAGAATTCAAACCCTTGGTTAAGAATATCCCTCTTCAAAATTTGTGTAAATTATACGTCATTAAAGAATTGTTAAAGTTTTTTTTTTTAAAGTTAGCAGAGGGGTTGTACAATCCTTACCTTTTTGAGACATTCGAGCATTTCGAAAAAAACCAACAACAGCAGGCTGTACACGGTAATAACAACAACAACAAATATGACATCATGTCAAAAGTAGAGATTGTTTTTTGACAGCAAATTTTTGTTGAAAATTATTTCGTATGCGAGAGACTAAAAACCAACATCAACAATGAACGACAGGATGTTAAGTGGTCGTATGTCGTAACAGAGCACACGTACCTACATATATAATGTTTATTAAGTGCAGTTAGTTTCAAATTGGTTTCAAATTAAAACAAAAGTTGATTTTTAAGTTTATTCAGTTGGCTGTATTAAGTTTATTTCAAAATTCATGCAAAATAATCCAAAAAAATTTGATTTTTATCTGAATTTGCTTATTCAGCTAGCTGAAGAAATGAAAATTTTCCATATTTAAAGACGCCTTATACAAAAATTGTACATATAAGACTGGTTTTATATTCAGCCAGCTGAATTAGTTCAATTCTAAAATTAAATTCAGCTAGCTAAATAAATTAATTCGATAATTCAGCTAGCTAAATAAATTAATTCATACTTATGTACATATATAGAAACTCCTAAGATAACGTTTTTGATGATATTCAGCTAGCTGAATTAGCTTTTTATAATTATTTTCATGTAAAAATAACAAAAGATTTGCATTTAGAACGAAATTCACAAATTAAGCAAGCTGAATGAGCTTAAATATAATATTTTTTTATATTATAAAGGGTCCGCTAAATAACTTTTTTTTTTTTTTTTGAAAATGCTTTAAAAAAAACTACTGAATATTTTCTTAAATTTCATTTTTTTATTTGAAAGTACAATCCTTCCGGTTAATAATGGAAAATAATTTCATTCAAATGGCTGCCTCGGCTGGCCATGCAGTAGCCTACACGATCGGTCCAATTTTTAAGCACATTATCAATTGTGTGCAGCTGTATTTCACCAATGGCTTCACGAATATTGTCCTTTAAAGCGTCAATTGTCTCTGGCTTGTCGGCGTAACACTTATCTTTGACGGCACCACATAAATAATAGTCCAACGGTGTCAAATCGCAGCTCCGAGGTGGCCAAACGACATCAGCTCTGCGGCTAATAATGCGATCTTCAAAAACAGGGCGCAAAACATCGAGTGTAGCTTCGGCTGTGTGGCATGTAACGCCGTCCTGTTGAAACCAAATGTTGCCAATATCCTCCTCTTCAATTTTTGTGAACAAAAATTCGTTCAACATGGCCCGATAACGATTGCCATTGACTGTAACGGCCACTCCTTGCTCATTTTCGAAGAAAAATGGCCCAATTATGCCTCTGGACCAAAATCCGCACCAAACAGTGACTCGTTTTGGGTGCATCGGCTTTTCAATGTATGCGTGCGGGTTTTCTGTGCCCCAAATGCAACAATTTTGCTTGTTTACATACCCGCCAAGATCAAAATGAACTTCATCTGAAAAGATGATTTTTTTTTTGCCAAAATAGGCATCTTCTGTAAGTCAATCGCGCAGACCCACTTAGCGAAGCGACCATATTCGTTCAGCGGAAGGATAAAACTAATTATCTGTCAAATCAGACATGAGCTAAGTGTTACCATTCACGAAATAAGCACTAGTTGAAAAAAAAAAAACGTTAGATGGCGGACCCGATATCATATAATCATAGGACAGTATGTGAAGGTCGGTATATTATTTTTTTTTTCTTACCGTATGAACAGCGTTGCAAGGCAATTTTTTTAAATAACTTTATTTCTGGAAAAAGAAAACCTTTTTATTACTAGAAAAAAACCTCATTTCCTACGAAATTACCAAAATTTTTAAAGAAAATACCGAAATCCGGAGTCTCTGTTATTTATTCTGGTAGTGATACTTTGCTAACTTGCCCGGGAGTAAATATTTCATGGTATTATTATTGAATTTATTGAAGAAATTGAAATTTTTGTTAGTTTTTGTCAGTAAACAAATTCAATAAAAACTTTTTCCCATCTCAAAAAATTTGGAAAAAAGGGAAAACATAATCAAATGGCAATGCTCGTTATGGACGCTGCTTATGAATTTGCATTTAAATTTTAAACGTTTTTATTTTTCCTAAAATATTTCTTTATGTCCATAAAAAGCGTACTATAATATTTCAAATATAAATAATTTTTTATTATTTTTTAATATTTTTGCTTTAGTCATCATTCAATTCACTGTTTCAGCTTTTGAATTGCGTTCATATAGTAGAAAAGCAGATCAATTGATGTGATCAGATTATTAAAAATTTGTTTCATTGTTTCGTTGCGAACACGTATATAGTATATTTGTATGTATGTATTTATTAGGGTGATCAACTCGGTTTTAAAACCGGTTGGAAAAACCAGTTTTTTTGACTTTACAGCTGTCGGTTTTTTTTCCAAATGTTGATTTTTCGAATATCGAATAGACCGGTTTTTTTTTGCTTATAAAAACCGGTTTTTTAAGTTTACTATTTTTTAAAATTTTAAAATTTTCTAAAATTTTTTTTGTTAATATTATGTTTAACGTCTTTTCTTTCTATTGCGAATTAAGCACATACTATCAGTTCACAGCGTTTACTTCATCGTTTTAATGTTTGCCAGCGTGATTTCATTCCTTTGTGCAATGGTCCAGCTCTTACCGATTTCAATTCTTGTTAGTCGTACATCAGCAGTGGTCTCCACCTTGAAGTGCTGAAATTGTGGCATTCAAACCTTGGGAGCGCGTTTAATTGTAATTCTCTTCTTTTTGTCATCGCATGTACATATGTATGTAGGTATGGCATGATGTATTGCCATTTTAGAAAAATTAATCGTACGTCTCAATAATAATGTGATTCTGGTATATCGCAAAGACCTTTTAAATATTTTGTAAGAACGAGATTTTTTAACCGTTCTCTTTATTGTGTTTAGTGTTCTTTTATGTTAAGGGTTTCTGTGCTACTGTCACTGATGAGTGCTTATTTTGACAGGAATTAAAATTATAAATTCTACTGAACTGTTTTATTTATTCAATTGAACTTAGCATACGATGCTGTGTGCTGATCTATTTTTTAAATTTAAACCAATTACCATCGAACGAAATTTTGTAAATATGTATAAAGTTAACACATTAAGGGCCATTATTACAACTTGCCGTTAAACTTGGGTTTAGTTAAAGGTACCTTTAGCTAAAGGGAACTGTAAAGTTACCTTTAACTGATTTTCGTTATTACAACTTACAGATAAAATAAAATTAAAATATGGCAGTGCCGGAGCAAAGTCGATAAAACTGCTCAATTAAACAAGTTTTTTTTTAACGCAGTGGCAACAGCGGACTTCGTTTTTTTTGTTGTATATGCTCATTTTGTTTAAATTTGAAGTTGCCATATCGAAAATAGTATATGATATGGCAAGTTCAAACATAAAGTGACCTTTAAATGTTAAAGGTAGGATGATCTTCCCTTTAGCTTAACGATCACTTCTATCTTATTGGGTACTCATAATAATGAAAAACAATTTATCTGCCCGTTAAATTCCTCCCTTTAGTTAACGGCAAGTTATAATAATGGCCCTAAGGGCTATTATTACAACTTGCCGTTAACTAAAGGGAGGATTTTAACGAGCAGATAAATTATTTTTCATTATTATAAGTAGACAATATGGTAGAAGTGAGCGTTAAGCTAAAGGGAGGATCATCCTACCGATAACTTTTAAAGTTAAGTTTATGTTTGAACTTGCCATACATATGTATTATTTTCAATATTTGAAACTTCAAATATAAACAAAATGAACATATAAAAAAAAAAAAAACGAAGCACAAGCGGCTATATTTAACCTCTATAATCCAAAATCTAGGAGGCGAGTGAACCGATTACATTAGAAATGATGTTTAAATCTCGAATATATTAGAATAGCTGAATCTTTGAAGATTGCTAAGCAGTATACATTTATAAAATTTGTGTATCACGGTAGTTAAGGTACTAGAGTATAAGCGTGAGGGTCGTGGATTCAATTCCCAACAGAGACTCTGATATCTTATACTAGAGCAAGCATTCGGCAGAAGTTACTCAGTTCGTAATAATTATAATATAATTTGTATCTTTTCTGAATGAATTTTAATAAAAATGTGTTTATTGTTATTGTTTTTAATAAAATAAATTGAAAATAAATTTTGGAAATTTTTCAAATTATTAAACAAGAAACCGGTTAACCGGTTTTTTTTTTTGAATTTTCAAATTTCAACTATTCGAACTATTCGAAAACCGGTTTTTGAAATATGTCGAATAATCGATCACCCTAGTATTTATATATGTTTTTTTGCTTGTTTGCTTGTTTACTCACTTCTATACGGGTATACACAATATTTGCTTATCTTGTGATTTATTTTTGACTTGCCCGGCAGTAAATATTTCATGTTATTATCATTGAATTTATTGAAGAAATTGAAAATTGAAGTCTTTGTTAATTTTGTTAGAAAACAAATCCAATGAAAACTTTTTCGCTTCTTCAAAAATTTGAAAAAAAAGGGAAAACCCAGGCAAATGGAAAATGCTGCTTATGACGTTGCATTTAAATTTTAAACGTTTTATTTTTCCCAAAATATTGCTTTATGTCCATAAAAAAAGTTATTTTCTTTTCTTATCATTTAAATTATTTACTGGACTATTATGATAATCAAAATGTCTGTTAAAAACATATAAGACATTGAAGTTTAATACAAGTACATACATTTTAACATAAAACATTTTTTGAGTGTAAATTTGAAAAAGAAAATATTATAGCATCCACCGACATGTGTGCTTGTCGCAGTCTGATTGGTAACTAATGTGATTTTTTTTGTAACACAGCCTATTTCACTTGCCTGCCTGTTTGCATGGAAAACACAAACAAAAACACTCAATTTTGTTTGTGTTTAGCCCCCATACAAATTCCCCTCGAAATTGCACTTATTTACACATAATTATGGTAATTATGCAACAATCATGATAAAATTTAGCATGGATCAGTTCTGTGTACTAGGAAATCATGGTGTAAAGTTTGGTGAAAATCGGATCACATTTGACCCTAGTCCCCATATAAAGTCCCCTTTAGAAATTCATGTTTAAGTTTATTTATTTATTTATTAAGCCCCAACACTAAAAGGTTATATAGGCTTTTATATAATCCATAATATATAGGCTTTTATATAATTTTATATAATCGTGTTGAAATTCGGTATGAACGTGTATTTTGTAAATCTAAATCATATTAACAAATTTTGTTATGGACGGTCCATAATTGCCCCTAGGTCCAAAATAGGGCCCCTTAAGAAAATATGTTTAGCAATTATAATTAGCTTAAACATTTTATTATCTCGATGAAATTCGATATGAACATGTTTAATATGAATGTGAATCATTCTACCTGATTTTATTATGATCGGATCATAAGTGCCCCTAGGTACCACATACGGTCCATTAAGAAAATCAAACATACATATAATAGTCGAATTAAGTTTTTAATGTTCTATGATAATTAATATTTATTTATAATATTTATTTTACATTATTTAATACTTAACTTAAAAATACATGAAAAGTGAAACTAAATACAATCGTTAAAATCGTTATCATTTTCATCATCAATGTCAGGAAGGAATAATTTAATAGTATTTGATGAAGATGCTTTTCTATTCTTTCGCGATTTTTGTGTACTGCAGCTTATAAAAGGGTCACTGCTTAAAAGTAACCTATCAACCGAGCTCAACGTTACACTGTTATGGCGTTATTTACACACGATTATGGCGTTATTGCACTTGGGTCTCATTCTATTGAGAAATAAGGCCATATGGCTTTATTGCCTATGGCTTTATTACACAGCGTCTAATTTTTTTGAATTTTTCAAAAAAAAAGTAAAATTTTCAAAAAATTGCCAAAAATAATTGCGCAAATTTGCGTAAACTTTTTTTTTTGTTCCTGAATGTAGAGAGTTCTTATTTTCTTGTGGTATTTAACATTAAACTACTAAAAACTACTTTCACCTTTAAAATCCTTATCTTTTTTTTTTAGGGAGGGTAAAAAAAAGCGAAATTTTTATTATTTTTAAATTTTGAACGAATAATTTTAACATTAATATATGAGATATATATAAAAAAAAAAAAAAAAAACTGAAAGTAGCAGTTGCCCATACCTTTCAAATAAAAAAAAATCAATATAAAACCTCTATTCGTTTAGCCACAAAAAAGTATCATATAAACCTATTAAAATTTCAAAAAAAAAAAACACCAAAAACGCATTTAATTTTCTTCACTTTCCTGACTTTGACATCGTCTCAAATCTACCAATCTCAACTTAAAGTCGTGAAAATTCACTATATAATGCAGAATTTTGTTGTCTATCGAACTGCATACTCAGTTTCTTTAAATTCATTTTTGCCTTTTTGGCCAGGTTTTCAGGCAAAATGTCCCTCTGTGCGACGTCTGTTTATAAATCAACGCTGTAGTGAGTACTAGAGGTGTGCACAAGACATATAAAATTGCACAGTATTATATTTTTCCCAAGACCGAATATTGATTGTAGCTGCAAATATAAATAAGTGTGAAGCAAAGATAGAGTACAAAAAAACAACTGCACTCGTAAACCATTGTACAACAGTATAAAAGAGAGTTGTGTGAAGAATGCAACAAAAAATATTGTACTCTTCATAGAGTCACAACATGCATTTTTAGTTGTTTGTTTTTGTTTTTTTTAACAACAATGAATAAGAAAGCTCCGAATGTTTTGCTCTCGAGAACCGAACATCTTCGTCGATGCCACCATTGCCAGTAACTTTTTTAAATTTTTTATTTCGGGGAAAAACCTTTTTTATGAGTTTATGGCGAAAGCAAAGAATGTATAGAAACACTTATGTACACATATTTTTCAATATGGCAATACTGAAAATGTAGCTTCAGTAGTAAAATATGCTCTTACAACACAAAGCATAGTTCCGTTACTTCACAGACAAACGAGTGCTGTTGTATACATTGAATAAATGAGAAATACACATTTCAGTGCACTCGTAAAATCAAGAGCAACAGAAAAGAGTACAATACAGTATTGCATTCGGTGAAGGGTGAAGTCTTGTGCACACCTCTAGTGAGTACGAATGAATCAGAGTACATAGTTAAATTTCAATATTGTTGACTCACTTACATATGTATATTCATGAGTTTATGAGCAGCCAATAAACGTTTCATTGTTGATCTCTGATGCGAATCACGTTTGCTTAATTACTCACTTATGTATATAGGCGTATACGCAATATTTGCTTATTTTTTTTGATTTACACATAAACAGGGGGTTCCCCTTTTCAATGCAGCAATAAATAAGCAGAATCGAAATGAAAGCATTTAGTGTTGAACAAATTCTGTTAGAGAACGGTTGCGAGTTATTAAGAATAGTGAAGCGAAATGTCGGAAAAATATGAAATTCCTTGTATCACTTACAATATTCCATTAAATATCAGTGAGAATGATGTAATTCGCATAGGTTGTGCCCACCTTCAACATTTTCTTAACATAAACGTCAAGTAAGTGTGTGTTGAGAAAACTTCAACAAAAAAATATTCTTTTCAAATCATCAACTTCTTGTATTTATTGCTTTTAGAATGGACGATTGCAAGCCCATGATGCTTAAAATGCATTTGGAACTTGATGACTCATCATCAATTGGATAAGCTGAAGAACGAAACATTGAACACAACCGTTCTATTAACGGCTTGAGACAATCTGTACAACAGCTCGAAGAAGAGATGAAAGCCTTAAAAGATCCTTTACTACAAGCAAAGGAGGATGATGTGGCAAATCGTATTGATAAGGCTCCTGATGTTGACAATAATGCAACGCAATAATCAAACTCTAACAAACAACCGAACAATGAAAACAAGTTAAGTGGTGAGCATAATGATACTGATAGTGTTGCCAGTGCCAGAGAAGGACACCATACGAACAGAATGCCAAAGGAAAAGCCAGAAGTTATTGATTTAACAGATAATTGTGGTAACATACGAGATTTTCAATGTTCTGATTCAAGTTTGGAGAAGGCTTTCTGTAATATTCGTAAATTAGCGAATGAAATGAATGTAGAAATTCCTAAAGATTCTGTCATTCATATTCACGTGGAGAGGAACTTCAAAGATAATCTTGACTACTATGTTTACTTTTGTAACGCTGGTATTAAAAAAGAATTTCTAAAGAATAGACATTTTTATGCATACAATCCAAAGACAAGTCCTTTAAGAATATTCGATTATAGTGATTGGGGCATTGTTGACATTAAAAATTTTCAATCTTCTGATTTGAGTTTGGAGACGGCCTATGTTAATGTAAGTGCAATAGCGAAAAAATTGGAAATAGATTGAAAACAAGATTGTATCGATCATATAGACGTGTTTTTGCCAAACAAAATGGGGAAAAAATCGTCGTATCGATCATACTCGTATAGACAGGTTTACTACAAAACCAAATTTTCTTAATTATTCTGTTCGGTTTAAGAAGGAGTTTGACAAGAACCAATTTCTACAAAAAAATATCTTTTAAAAGAATTCCCAAAAAGAAAATATTAAAAAATTTCAGATGCAGGTGGACATAGTTTAAGTTTTTGTGACATAAATAAAGTTAGCATGACTGTAGCTGGTGCTAATGTTATTGGGGTGGCGAAACTAATTGGCTTGTCATTAGCCAGCGATCATATCAAACATATATATGTTCTTGATCATGTTCCTTATTTTCGTGATTGTGATTTTTCATTAATTGTTTAGTTTTCTAGCAAGCAAGTAAAAGATGAATTTCTAGAGAAAAAACATAAATTAAAAGAAATTAAACATTTAAAACATTTTATTATTGAAATTTCGGACATTAATGCGAAAAAGAACGTTGTTTCGATAAAGTATAAGTATAATCATGTAACCACTGTTATTAGTTTTATTGGATTAGCGAAACAGCTGGGTTGCTCACTTAATCCTGATCAAATTGAAAATTTTTTTGATTTGACAAAATTCATTCACAAAGCACGTATTCATTGATGATTTTTGTACCGAACATATGAAAGATGAACGAAGATGGGTGAATATTCACATTTCCAGAGACCACATATAAGTTTCTTTTTAACATTTTCTTATTAAAACATTGCATATCCAATCATAACGCATGTCCTTATTCCTGTATTGACACTTTTAAAAGGTTTTTCTTTAATTTTTTTTTTTCAACAAAAAAATTTTTTTTTTTATTACAACTTGAATTTATGAAATTAAGGGCCATTATTATAACTTGCCGTTAAACTTGGGTTTAGTTAAAGGTACCTTTAGCTAAAGGGAACTGTAAAGTTACCTTTAACTGATTTTCGTTATTACAACTTACAGATAAAATAAAATTAAAATATGGCAGTGCCGGAGCAAAGTCGATAAAACTGCTCTATTAAACAAGTTTTTTTTTTAACGCAGTGGCAACAGCGGACTCCGTTTTTTTATTGTATATGCTTATTTTGTTTAAATTTGAAGTTACCATATCGAAAATAGTATATGATATGGCAAGTTCAAACATAAAGTGACCTTTAAATGTTAAAGGTAGGATGATCTTCCCTTTAGCTTAACGATCACTTCTATCTTATTGGGTACTCATAATAATGAAAAACAATTTATCTGCCCGTTAAAATCCTCCCTTTAGTTAACGGCAAGTTGTAATAATGGCCCTAAGTGATGTATACATTACAATGTAGTTTAACATGATCAAGATTTTTATAGGTTAACAGCATAATGTCAAACAAGAACAACAACAATATAAATGTAAACAAATACATCAAAAGTAAATGTTGATGGAGAAGTGGGTGAATTAGTGATTGACGAATTTACACAAAGAGTTGAGTTCATAAAATTCAACATTCAGTCAGTCTAATTGTATTGTATTGGCTTGTCATATACTCATAATTGCTAGTGTATGTGTTTATTATAACGACCTACTACCCTTAAAATATTACACACCACACTCATTACATTCGACTCCTTCTCTCTTGAAATCTACCATGTCAATGTCTCATTTTATTTAACCACACACATACAATGTTAATTTAATTTAAACACATACAATAACACAACGAATTATACGCTTTGATTAATCACTTAAAAATTACACAATGATATACAATCATAAAGATTACAAGTAAAAAGTGTGGGGGAAAAAAAATGGTGTGATAGCGATTGAGAGCGGGATAAAGGGAAAGAACAAAAAGTAAGCAATGAGTAGAATTTTTTACTGTATAGGAAACCATTTGATTTTTATCAAAATAACATATGAGTTGTTATCGTGTATACATATGTATATTTTTTTATGTTATAACAATAAAAACAATAATAAAGTATTTAACGGCAATCATGTTTTCAACAATATTTTTTTTATTGTTTTTAGATTTTTTTCTTTTGGATTTCTAAGTGTTAATTTTGATGTTTTCTTTGTTTTTTTATTTATTTTTTTTGTTGTTCCTTTTTTGTATTCCTTGTTCTTATTGACATGATGTCATCATTTTTGTTGTTATAAAATTCAATAACTAATCTAAGAAAAGAAAGAAACACAAAAAAGTATATTTTCGATAAAAAGCGCCCCAATCATTCTTTATATCCCAAACACGGAATGCAATTTTTTTAAAAATTACATTAAGTGAAAAAAAAATATTAATATACAATCATTTAAATAATAATAAATAGTTTATTTTGAATATAATTTTAAATTCAGCAAGCTGAATTACTAACATATCGATATTTTTCTAAATTTAAATGCAAATTATCCTATATTTTAGCTAAAAGACCATATTCAGCAAGCTGAATTACTAACTTCTCAACATTTTTATAAATTTAAATGCAAATTATCTTAAATTTTTGCTAAAAGGCCATATTTAGCTAGCTGAATTACAAAATTTTCAGTAGTTTTTTAAATTTAATTGAATTGTTTTTTAAATTTCTACCAATAAACCTAATTTTATCAATATTTTTCTAAATTTAAATGCAAATTATTCTATATTTTTGCTAAAAGGACATATTCAGCAAGCTGAATTACAGAATTTTCAGTAGTTTTTTAAATTGAATACGAATTTTTTTAAATTTCTACCAATAAGCCGTATTCAGCTAGCTGAATTGTTTAAACTTTAGCTATTTTAATATTTTAACGACAAATTATGCTAAATAATAACGTATAACTTATATTCAGCTAGCTGAATTTTACGAAATTTTGTTGGTATTCAGCTAGCTGAATTGGGTTTTATATATTATTCTTCATAATAATTTGAAAATTATGCTTCTTAATAGTGAAAATGTTGGATCCACTTTATTCAGTTAGCTGTAAAGACATTATTTTATATCAAGTTTTGAAAAGCATTCTAAAAATTTGTAATTGTATTTATTAAAAACGATTCAGCTAATTGAATTGTGCTTTTATATGGTGTTTTTAACTGTGAAATGATAATTATGTTTTTCTTTTAATACTATAAATGCCGTTTATACATTATTCAGCTAGTTTGTGTAGGTGTTATATTCTGTTCATGTATAAAACACATTTAAAACAGTTTTAAAATATAGAAAGTACAAAAAGTTGTTAATTCAGCTAGCTGAATATATAAGTTAAAGGCATTATTTGAAATGAATTTAATTTTTTAAGTCTTTAATTTTTGACCTATGTATTTAATTTTTATATTCAGCTAGCTGGATTAAATTTTTGTTAAGTATTTATAATTTTAAAGCAAAAATTTTATTAAGTTAGTATTGAAAATAACAGAAATTCCTTATTCATTTAGCCAAATACACATTAATTTATGAAAAATTAAATAAAAATATAGTATTTAAAGTTAAAAAAATATATGTATTACAGGCTCTTAATTCAACTATTTCGAACCTTAATTTAACATGAAATTATTTACTTTACCTATATTCAGCTATTGTTCTCTTCTTTTCTTGTCTCCCATACCCCCATATACATATGTATATCTCATTAACAAGATCCTGCTTTAAAGTCATGTAACTGTTATGTGTTCATTTACTTAATTTTTTTTCGGATATTCACATCAGCTGTGCTCTCTTCATACAAAACTCATATACAAATTGCTTGCTACAGAGCCAGACAGACTGGAAAAAATACAGCTTGTTGTTGTTACTATTGCTTGTGTCCAATGTATTGGTATTGGTTTGTTTTGAGACTCACATATATGTATATATTTTGTACTTTTCTCTATGTGTATGCGTCTATTTGAGTCTGTGATTTTTGCAACTCCTTGTTTGGTTTGCCAAGTGGTTGGTAATGCTTAAACAGTCTCTCTCTCTCTCCATAGCTAAAGCAATAACTGATAATATTGTGGTATTAAAGAAGAAAAAAAAAGTATAGCAACAACAACAACAACCCCTAAATTTGTGCACAGACTTTCACCATTGACTTGTTGTTTTTGTTTTTATTTTGCTCCAGTCGTCATTTTTCTTCCTCGCAGCGTGCTCTCTCTCTCGCTCTTGTTCTCTACCCTTTAGCTCCCATGCATACTCATCGCATGGGTTGTGTAATACGTTGTGTGTGTGTTTTTTTTCTCTTGTATTTAACGGTGGATGTATTTGTTACCGTCTGTTAAAGACAGAGCTTGAAAGTAATGATTTCATTTATAAAAGTAGATGCAAGTAGAAGAAAATAAATAAGTGTTGTTTGAATCTTGGCCACTTTTTAAGCATTACCGAATGATTATAGTAGTCTTAGCGAAGCCACTGTGCAAGTAATTGGCAAGACTACAAAGAAAATTCCAACCTCAAAACGAGCTACTACTGCAATCAATTTAGAGGCAGTTATTTTGCACATAATCGTAAGATTTTTCACTTACAATTGTTATTCAGCTAGCTGGGTTGGCAGTTCTTTTTGTGAAATACAGAATTGTGTTTTGTCCTTTACAATTGCTATTCAGCTAGCTGAATAGTTGGTTGCATTGTTCAATGTTAAAATTTTATTTAAAATTGTTTGTAATTATTATTTATAAATGCATTTCATTAGCTGAATTGTTATCTTTTTATAAAATATTATATTTTTATTTGAAATTATTACAGATTTATGTATATAACTGCTATTCAGCTAGCTGAATTTGTAAACTTATTGAAAATATATAGTTTTTATATGCACTTGTGATAAATTATTGCTTAAAAATACTATTCAGCCAGCTGAATGTGGATGTCTTAAAAAAAAAGTAAATTTTATTTAGCAAAGGTGAAATATTTTTGCTTGAAACAAATTTTTATATTTTTTGCTATTCAGCTAGCTTAATTCCAATCTTTTGACGAAATGTACAATATTTATTGCATAGCATCTTATATTTTTAACTATAACTGCTATTCAGCTAATTGAATTAGAAAGATTTTGTGTAATTCAGAATCTTATTTAAAACTTTGATAAATTTTTGTTCCAAAATGCTATTCAGCTAGCTGAATATGTAATTTTGTATGCAATGTAAAATTTTTACATGAAAACTGGAACTGGCTAGCTGAATTAGCATATTTTAGATGAATATATAAATTTTATAGGCAACTGTGATAAATAATTATATTCAAATCTTATTCAGCTGCCTGAATATGTAATTTTGTATGAAATACAAAATTATATAAATTTTTTTTACTACATTTTTGCTATTCAGCTAGCTGAATTTATAGTTTCTTATGGGATTTTTATTGAAAAAAGGTTTTAGAATCTTATTTTTTTCTTATAAAATGTTTGCATTCTTTTCATTTACTGCTTATTTAGTAGAACATTTACATTGTCTGGCATATTTTGAGGCGCTGAATGTCTGCTTATTTGCTTCAGGGTTGCAGATTTAATATTGTAGATGACGTTTTTTATTTTACAACATTGTTGTCCGTTGTTGTTATTTCGTTTGTTACTTCCACTGCAACAATAACAAATATTACACAGGAGAAGTAAGGAAGATACATTTTTTAAAAAAATTTATTGTGGAAATGTACGTGTCTTGTGTAGTACGGTGGTGGGGAAATTAGACACTCTGTAGAACCTTAAATTTTATTTCGTATTTTAAAGTTTTTGGCAAAAGAAATTTTCTGATTGGCAAGAATTCACCTGCTTTTGTTTTTTTTTTTCGTGCTATGAAAAGAAATTTTAATTTAATTCTGTGTTATACGTACAGATTTGTTTTTTAAAAAGTGTTTATTAAATTAAATAATTCTTTTTAAGGTTATTAAATTAAGGAGGCTTTTGTTATTCCAATAAGTTTGAAGGGAAAAATATTGCGGCCTATTTTTAGGTGTTAAATTAATTTTTTTTTATTTTTATTGTAGTATAGAGGGTTTACAGAGCGAGTTTTATGAAAAAAAAAATTATTTTACCATTTTATTAACAATTCAGCTAGCTGAATAAAATTTATATATAAACAAATTTTTATTTTGTAATATAATTACAATGTAAAATATTTATTCAGCTAGCTGAATAGCAATTATAAATAAAAATATATTCAAATTTCAAATAACATTTGTATATACTTTTAAAATTTTAATTCAGCTAGCTGAATAACAGTTATAAATTATAATTAATGATTAATTAGCATAAAAGTTTAATATTTCATAGTACAATAACAATTCAGCTAGCTGTATAGCAATTATTAACAATAATTTAATATATTTTTAAATATTATAAAATAAAATATAATATTAATATAATCCAGCTAGCTGAATAACTGTTATAAGCAGTAAATTATTATGATTATACTTGAAAATACAATATTACAAAGAAAAATACTAATTCAGCTAGCTGAATAAGAATTCTAAACAATATATAATAATAATGTCATATAATAAACGTAATACAAAATAAAAAATTCGAATTCAGCTAGCTGAATAAGAATTTAAAATTATAGTTTTACTAAAGTGCAAATAAAACAATACTTTGCTAAAGGGGATTTACAATTTAAAAATAAAATTGAATTTAAAACATTGCCTATAGGAGTTTGTTTAGTTTTTTACAGAATTTTCTTTTTTATACATTGATTACGTCAATAACGGTTTTTTTCGATAACATATTTAATTACTTTTTGTCTTTAAAAATTTCTTTTTTTCAATAAAAACTTCAATTTTATTTTATCATTAATTTTCTTTTCAACTTACCGCTGGAAAAATAAGTGAAAACTTTTGCCGACATTTCATTTCATTTTATTTTATTTTTTCAATTTTTATTATCTTTGTTATTGATAAGACCTGAAGGTTTAAATTGTGAACACTTTTTTGTTTCATTAAAAAAAACGTGATTATTTGTAGTTGCTGTTATTGTGGTTGTTTTAATTTAAAGTTGCCGTTCTGGTTAAATAAAAGAAAATATGGGGTTCTGTCTGGGTAACGCAACGTATCAGTTTTTCATCACATTTTTTTTTTTATTAATTGAAAATTTTATTTGATAGCAGGTGACAAGTAGAGGAAGTGAAAAATAAAATTGTTTTTTTACAGTGTTTATCACCTTGAAGTGGTGTGGTTATATTGTGTTTTAAGACAACGTTTTATATTGTCCATCTCTGTTTTTAGGTATATTATATCCTACAATGCATTCCAAATACTTATTCAGTACAGGCTATTATTAATGCACAATAAAAAAAGAAAGAGTAAGAGAGATAAGTTTAAAATGCTAAAGTAATGTTAGACATGCTCTTCAAGTTATTTCGATACTTGCTTTGTATAAGGAATTTAAACTGCTTTAGTTAAGTTGAATGAAGAGAAATGAAATGAGAGAGAGAGAGAGAATCTAAAAATGAAACAAATCAATTATGTTTACTGTTAATGATAATGCCAGAGTTAATAATAATGTTTACCATAAACAAACAAACAAAAAACCTTCATACTGTTCATAAACACACATGAGCATTATGTATATAACAACAACAGCAACAACAACTAAAAACATATTTACTTCATACAAAAAAAAAAGGTTTGAAATTAATTTGAGTGATGAAAGATGCCCATAAATTGTTTATTCATTCCCCAAAAATGGGGTATGAAGAGAGAGAGAGAGAGAGAGAGAGAGCAAGTGTGTTTATAATTGTTTATAAGAAACCATTGAAAGCATAGCTCCACAGTAGACATTTGTTTATGTGTGTGTGTGTGCGTTACTGATGAGAAAATGTTTATTTAATAAAACAAAAACACACATGCACAGCCAGTCTAGGCAAACAAATACAACAAAATTGTATTGTTTTGTTTACATTTTGTAAATAATAACACCATATTGAAGAAGAGAGCAAGAGAGTATGTATGTATGCATGTATGTAGTTAAAGGAAGTAAAACAACAACAATACTGTATTGGCTACAATTTGGAATACTGCATGATAATGACAGTTTTTTTTTTGTAGGGTTCTCCTGCTTTTTTATTTTTTTTATTTGCATTTGAATTAAGAAAAAGAAAAATATTTGGAAAGAAATTTCATTAATTTATCAAAGGGGATTTTAATAAAAGAAAAAATTCCTATTAATTGGAAACTCATTTTTTTTTTCAAAGAAAATTCTACAATGTTTCTAAAGGGTCCGCCAAATAACTTTTTTTTTTGAAAATGCTTTAAAAAAAAACTACTGAATATTTTCTTAAATTTCTTTTTTTATTTGAAAGTACAATCCTTCCGGTTAATAATGGAAAATAATTTCATTCAAATTGCTGCGTCGGCTAGCCATGCAGTAGCCTACACGATCCGTCAAATTTTTAAGCACATTATCGATTGTGTGCAGCTGTATTTCACCAATGGCTTCACGAATATTGTCCTTTAAAGCGTCAATTGTCTCTGGCTTGTCGGCGTAACACTTATCTTTGACGGCACCCCACAAATAATAGTCCAACGGTGTCAAATCGCTGCTCCGAGGTGGCCAAACGACATCAGCTCTGCGGCTGATAATGCGGTCTTCAAAAACAGGGCGCAAAACATCGAGTGTAGCTTCGGCTGTGTGGCACGTAGCGCCGTCCTGTTGAAACCAAATGTTGCCAATATCCTCCTCTTCAATTTTTGTGAACAAAAATTCGTTCAACATGGCCCGATAACGATCGCCATTGACTGTAACGGCCACTACTTGCTCATTTTCGAAGAAAAATGGCCCAATTATGCCTCTGGACCAAAATCCGCACCAAACAGCGACTCGTTTTGGGTGCGTCGGCTTTTCAATGTATGCGTGCGGGTTTTCTGTGCCCCAAATGCGACAATTTTGCTTGGTTACATACCCGCCAAGATCAAAATGAGCTTCATCTGAAAAGATGATTTTTTTTTTTTGCCAAAATCGGCATCTTCTGTAAGTCGATAGCAGGCTCACTTGGCGAAGCGAAAACGCATAATCATTTATTTTCCATTATTAACCGGAAGGATTGTACTTTCAAATAAAAAAAGAAATTTGAGAAAATATTCAGTAGTTTTTTTTAAAGCATTTTCAAAAAAAAAAGTTATTTGGCTGTGATAAGATTTGATAGACTTCAGCTAGTTTACTCTGAACTTAGCACTAAACTAAGTGCATTCAGTCATTTTAAACGGTAAAACAGATAAAACTTGATTAGAAAATCAGTATACTTGTGATATTAGATTATAATCCTGTAAGTAGCTAGTCCAACAACAGCCATTTTAACAATTTTTCCAGTTATCTGTTCATCTTCTACAGCAGTTAACGGCTAATTAGCTAAAACTTTTTACAGATAAAATCAAAATCAAATATTAAAAAACAAAAAAATTAGAAAGCTACATATGTCCAAATTAATTTCAAAAATATTCGATAGAAACACAAATGATTTGCTTTGAATCTAATTGAAGCTGGTGTGCCTAGTCAGCACAAAATGTGCTTTGTAGTTTCCTTTTGCCCCAGACAGAGCCTGTCTATGACATGTCATGTATTCTGCGTTCCGACAGCAAACCTAATATTTTAGCTATGTTTGTCTTCTCCATAGTAGACAGATCTTACATATCGAGTGTCCTCTCAATGTACCTCCCTCATACAGAGTTAATCCCACAAAAGTGATGTTTATCCCTGAGCAAACTGAATTTCAATTGGATAGACACATGGCCATAGGTACAGCGATAATTGTAAAGGGCTATCCATTTCGTGGTTTCAAAAGTATGGGATTGGAATTCGACATCTGTCGAACTAAGTTGTGAAACCAATTTTTTTTCAGTTGAAAGTCTGACATTGACGAAAATGGATCGCAAAAACTATCACACAACGCATAAAAATTATCTAAACCTACTACAAAAATGGTGATTCTGCCACAGCCACGTATCGTGCTTTAAGAGGAGATTATGGTTTACATAATCGTCCAACTATGCAAGCAATTGGCAAAATAATAAACAAAATTGTCGTATTTGGGATTCTGAGAATCCTCAAGTAATTGAAGAGAGGCCATTACATCCAGAAAAAGTCTCTTTGGTCCGAAGGTGTGATTGGACGTTACTTCTTCGAAAACGACGATGGAACGACTGTCACCGTCAATTTGGACCGTTATGGTCATATGATAACCGACGTTTTTTTGCCTGCTATTGAAGAATACGACTTGGAGAATATGTGGTTTCAACAAGACGGTGCCACATGCCACACAACTCCAGCGAATATGGCTTTATTGCAAGAGACATTTCCTGGCCGCGTAATTTCTCGTCGTGGCGATATCAACTGGCCACCAAGATCCACCACCATTAGACTTTTTTGTGGGGCTACGCGAAAGACCGTGTTTATGCAGATAAACCTTCAACTCTTGAGCACTTAAAAACCAACATTGGTCAAGTTATGGCTGAGATACCGCCCAATATGTGTCAAAAAGTGGTCGAAAATTACCTCAAAAGGATCAATGCTTGCAACACTTCGCGTGGAGGTCATTTAATTGATGTAGTGTTTCACACATAATGTCAACGTTCAAACTTTACAATAAAAAAGAAATATCATGAAAAAAATATTTTATTAGTGCTTTATTTACGTTTACTTTTGAAACCACGAAATGGATAATACCGAAACGATAATACCGGGTTTATGCTTAAAGACCACCATATCTTTCCCTTTATTCAGACAGCAATGCACTTTAGGTTCGTGGTATCAAGAACCTCTTAAAACTCATTCCCAGTGATTAGGGAACATAATTTTAAATTTCTTGTTAAAAATCTATTTGAAATTCACATAGCTTGATCGATAACATGACCATATGTTTCAGAATTTTTCGTCGAACACTCAAATGTTACAAAAGTCTCGGAGTTCTAAACATGATGAGCTCATTCTCATGACATTCTTCTTTACAGAAACTCTGCTAATATAATGGTCGCAGTGAGTTAGCTAACGGCAGTGAAACGGCTCCAGTCATTGGTAGAAAAGCCTGTCTTCGGGGAATGCCTAGGGAAATCGGGGAATCGCCGCATATTATAGTTGATCGTAAAACTATGCTTTATAATGGGTTCGGACATTAGACTGCCTATATTTAAAGCTGCGCAGTGCTTGCGGTGACTTACTCGCGTCGAGTTTCTCACGAACATTACCACAACATCTGTCATCGTCTATGAATGCTGAGAACTTCTTAAATTCTTCATTCCTGATGAACTGACCAGGGGGCGGCTGGTATAGCGTTTATAATCTCCAATGTTTTACAGGGCATAGGTACAACGATTTCATTGTCTGATGCAATAAACACGATATTTTACAGTTGTTGTACAGGAAGGCATGATAGTGTTGATTTATCTGAAAATCTGCTGAATTACTTGGATCGAGTCTCATACGAACATAACCTCAACATGTGTTATCGTCCGTGAATGCTAAGAACTTCTTCAATTCTTAATTCCTGATGAACTGACCAAGGCTGTTACAAAGTTCAAAATCTCCAACGTTTTATACAGATTGTATCAGTTAAACATGCTACATATTTTATATTTGTTGTACATCGAGGCTTAGCTTTGTCGTCAGTGGCGGGATATAATTCTTCCAAGTTTGCGTCAATTGAAGCGGGCTTATCTGTATAGACATGAGCTTTAACATAGCCCCACAAAAAATAGTCTAAAGGCGTTAAAACGCACGATCTAGGCGGCCAATTGACCGGTCCCGAACGTGAAATAAAATGTTCACCGAACTCGCCTCTCAATAAGTCCAATGTTACGCGTGCTTTGTGGCATGTGGCACCGTCTTGTTGAAACCACATGTCATGCAAGTCAAGCTCTTGCATTATGGACACAACAACATTGAAGCATTCATTATTACTTAATAGAATTAAAATAAAACTTCTTAAATATGAGACATTAAAAATATAAATAATGTTGAAATAAATTTTTGAACGGTTGTGAATGAATATTTGAACATTTTAAAATATCTGTAAAAGGGCTGTTAATGCATAAAAGTGAGCATTTTAAAAGCGAATATTTTATATAATTAAATGCTCTTTATTCTTGCATAGCCACAATTACTGATTTTGGTGAAGGATCCGAGATATCAGAAGTCGCGCATAGAATATGACGTCGAATTAAAAAATCGTCTTAGAGTGAAATGTAGCTGCCGTCAAGCCACAATCACTGATATATGATATGTTACGATCGGACCTAAAATGGCGACGTAGTATATAAAAAACAAAAAGGGCGGTATTTCTAGGCGTGGCAAAAAAATAATTTTTATATTTTTCGAAATGTTATTAATATATCTTTAATCCTAGGGGGTGACTGACTCAACTTTTTTTTTGTCCATAGAGAGCGAGCCGCTCTAATGTGTACACAATAGAATCCTTACAATAAGTATTTATTCTTTATAAATTTATTTTTTATTATTATTTTAATGAAAAATTACAAAAAAAAAAAAACCATTAAATACATGTAACACTTTTAAAAATTTTATATAAATAATCATGAAAGTACCGAAGAGAGCATTCGTGCTGAAATGCAACTCTGCATACAATAGCCCCATCACTTATGTTCAAATGTCATGTAGAAACGTTACGTTACGTTGCGATTGGCTAACAGGCCGATTGTTCTGTTTTGTTACATTGCTTTCCATATGCTAAAAACCGAATGTACGGTATATTACGTTACCTTACGTTTGGCTAACTGGCCCATTATACAGATCGTTCCGTTTTACTAACGAGATAAAACATTTCGGTAAGCATTTACATTGTTCTCCATATGCTTAAAAATGACTGGACGTTACGTTACATTACGTTTGGCTAACTGGCCCATTATACAGATTGTTCCGTTTTATTAACATTTCGGTAATGTACAGTACATTATGTTATGTTACGTTTGGCTAACTGGCCCATTGTACAGATCGTTCCGTTTTGCTAACGAGAAAGAACGTTTCGGTAACGATTTACATTGCTCTCCATATGTTAAAAAGCCGAATGTACGGTACGTTATGTTACGTTACATTACGTTTGGCTAACTGGCACATTATACAAATCGTTCCGTTTTGCTAACAAGACAGAACGTTTCGGTAAGCATTTACATTGCTTTCCATATGCTAAAAAACAAATGTACGGTACATTACGTTACGTTACGTTTGGCTAACTGGCCCTTTAGACAAGTGAGAAGATAAACTTGCCACATTAATAAAAAAAATACAAAAAAAAAATCAGAAAAAGTAAAATGAAGAAGATAGTTCTTGTTATTGTAAATGTTTGCAAGATTCTCTCTCATCATCTACATTTTGTGGCAGGCATTCATTCCTTCTGGTCTATTCCATGGCAAATATTTACAAAAAGCAACAGAAAAAACAAAAAAAAATGCTTTTTTTCAACTTGGTGTTGTTGTAACAAATAAATGAATTCGTAGCCTGCAGTAAATTTTGTGTTGCAACAAATGTGAACAGAAATAAGGGGCAGAAGTTGTAGTAGAAGAAACGAACTGTGCTTCATGACAACATTTTACAATTGTTATGCAGAGTAGAAGAAATATTTTCTGTATTTAAAGTGCAATTTATTGTTTTGCATAGAAAAATTTATACACAATAACACAGGCAGACAGACAGACAGACTGACTGAGTGACAGTCGTTTCTAGTGACTAAACTAGAGGCATATGCCTTAAATAAAACGTTGCTTGGCTGAGGCAGCAAGAATACCTAGAGTCTTTAACAATTTTGAAGAAAAAAAAAAAATTAAACGAAGAAAAAATTATTTTGCTTGAAGATTGACTGTAACTGTCTGTTGCGAAGTTCAATTACAATTGCTATGTTTCTGGGGTTTCTTCTTTTCTCTTTTCTGCCAATGTTTATGCCACATTAAGAGAAAGATTTTCAAAAACAAATTCAAAATCACATGGAGATTATTTATCTAAACAAAAAACCATACAGGGTAACTCATTAAATATCATTATAAAAGAGAAAAAAGTTCCCAATTAAACAGCCAAAGTCATTGCCGTTTAAGAAACCAAATTCAGCATGAAATCACAACGGATTTGTAGGGGAAGACTTCTACAGCAAAAGCTTAATTGCTGCTCTTATCATTCTCTCGCTTAATCCAAAATACATTGTAATGGGCCAGTTAGCCAAACGTAACGTAACGTAACATAACGTACGTTTGTTTCTTAGCATATCGAAAGCAATTTAAATGCTTACCGAAATGTTCTCTCTCGTTAACAAAACGGAACGATCTGTATAATGGGCCAGTTAGCCAAATGTAAGGTAACGTAATGCAACGTCCATTCGTTTTTTAGCATATGCAGAGCAATGTAAATGCTTACCGAAACGTTCTTTCTTGTTAGCAAAACGGAACGATTTGTATAATGTGTCAGTTAGCCAAACGTAACGTAACGTAACATAACGTACCGTACGTTTGTTTTCTTTTTTAGTATAACGAAAGCAATTTAAATGCTTATCGAAATGTTCTTACTCATTAACAAAACGGAACGATCTGTATAATGGGCCAGTTAGCCAAACGTAAGGTAACGTAACGTACTGTACGTTCGTTTTTTAGCATATGGAGGGTAATGTAGATGCTTACCGAAACGTTCTCTTTCGTTAGCAAAACGAAACGATCTGTATAAAGTGCCAGTTACCCGAACGTAACGTAACGTATCGTACCGAACGTTCTCTCTTAAGCATATGGTAAGCAATGTAAACGTTTAACGAATTGTTCTCTCTCGTTAGCAAAACGGAACGATCTGTATAAAAAAAAATTCTTTTTTGTAAGATTTTCAAAACAAGAAAAATTCTTTTCTTGTTAATCTCCCTCCGTTTGTAATGGCTGACAAAGGTTCGGGTTCGTCTACACTATGATCCCTGTAGAAATACTGCGCCGTATATCATTATACACTACCATGAAGGTTTTGACTCAACGGGAGACTACAATGGAAACTTTTGCCTTTGTAAGCTACTTGGAAAGCCATGGTCTGGAAGTTTTTTTTTTTTTATTAAAAATTGGGTTATGGGCTCGAAGGTGATTTACTGGATGTTTAATATGATTAAGGCCGGTTATCACTTAAAATGTCTGTGCTTGATGACTCAAGGAAGTTTTTTTTAGGACATGTTTGTCATGGCTATTGCTGCAGATGCCGTTGAGACCATAACAGGTCTACTTCCTCTGTTCATCTTTGTGAAGCGTCAGCTCCTGCATACATTTTCAATGAAATATGCTATGAGGTATGCTTTGCTTCAATACAATTTTCTTCAAGGCTAGAATTCGAGAGACTTTGGTTACGTGAGTGACTGCACTGTTATGTGTTCGATCACAGACCACACAAATCCAAAATCGGTTCCTTACAAGCAGGGAAAGGCTTTCTATTGAACTTTGTGGTTGATCCCGCGGACCTAAAGCGTTTTATAGACGTAACAAAGGCAGGCAAACAAGGTTGTAGTTTGCTGTGTTGCAGGTCACAATGCTTACTGGTAGTATATGGAGCCACTGACGGAGCAAGCTACAGGAACCAAAGTCTTTTGCAAAATTTATGTGTCCAGATATTGGATAGTTTTGAACCGCCTCCGGCGTGCTACATAGTGGCATCGCTTGTTGACGGATTTACACTTAATTTTCAATAAATTTTCTTTCAATAATTTTTTTATTTTCCTCTTTTCCTTTCAGGGATCCAATCAGCCAGTGTGCAACTGGTCAGCAATCGTCCACGTGAGGTTGTCATACTAAAATGCCATGTAGAGGCCTCTTCAGGCGATGGTCTTCTGGAGATTGAATGGTTTCGCAATAGCGAAAAGCTAAGCTCTTTAAAAAATATCGAATTACAGGAAAATCGTCTTCTAATACATCAACCCAGTGCTTTGGACAGTGGCTTGTATCGTTGCATAGCTTCGAATGCCGCTGGCAAGGTTATAAGCCGTAAAGGCTACATCTTAAAATGGTCACAGTCTAAAGGCGAACAATACGACTCCTCGCGCAATTGTGTACCACGCTTAAAGAAGAACTACGTAATCAATGAGAACATGAAGCATACGTTTCTGTGTCGAGGCAAACGTGGTGGTGATGACAATTTAAAACTGCCGGCAGCTGAGGTGGTAATAACAAAAGGCCCCGCTAAACTCATACAGGTTAAGGAAAATGAACCCGCGGAACTGCATTGTGCGTTTAGCAATAGACAACCCCAGACAGATGTAATGTTACGTTGGCATAAAGATGGCAAAATCTTTCGACAAATCGATGTGGCTGCCGATAGCAGCAATGCTCAACGTTTGGTTGAATCCAATAAAGATCCCATGCTTCGGGAAGATGCTCGTGTTTCGATTGCGAAGGAAAATGGTTCGCTGATATTCACCAGTGTTATAGCCAGTGATGCCGGTCAATATGTGTGTCAAATTGTTATAGACGGCTATCGTCCCATCACCTCGGAACCGGGTGAATTACAAGTCATTGAACAGTTGAAATTTATGCCACAGCCCACATCGAAAAATCTCGAATTGGGTTCGGTGGGCAAAGTACATTGTAAGGCACAGGGAACACCAGCACCACAAGTTAAATGGCTTAAGGTAAGTCACCACCACCGCATGAATAAAGGCAATAAAAGAAGCCCAACGTGATAGTACAGCAAAAATAGAAAGAAAATTAAAAAAAAAAAAGAAAAGTTGTGCCAATTTTTTTTCTCTCCCGCTTTAAGTTGGAACAGTGGTTCGAATAGCAGAGATATTGGTTTTTTTTGAACTCTTTAAAGCACAACAAGAAATATGTTGTGATTGAAAGCAAAACTTGAAAGCAAGGATTTTAAAAAAATTCAGGCAATTTATTGTGAAACATCCGAACCGCGAAATAGGCTTTTCTTAGCTATAGGAAAGAGCCTTACCCGTCTTTTATCCTATCATTTATCCTATCTGTGGATTGAGAAACTTGAGAATAAGTCAGGCTGTCGAAGTTTTGAGTATGGCATCTCCAATTATTAACATTTTTATTCTTTCTGACAACCAAGCTGCCATCAAATCCATGGAAAATAACGCACATTCCTCGATCACACTGTGCGGAGTTTTCTGTCAATCCGATCCCAAAGATAATTGCGGTGATGAGTAGCGGGTCCTCAACCATTGAATACCAATTCTTACATGAGTAAACGTTGAAGATTTGAAGTTTGAAGATCCTTGGCAAGGGCTTTTTTGAGGCTTTGAATTCTGTGTCGAGAACTGACATCAAGGCTCTCCATAGATTCAATATTAGCTTGAGCTGGTTGAGAAGTTCTAGGGCTTCTTGTGTATTTGTTAGTCTGTGTAATTCCTCCGCTTCCTTATTTACCCTTTCCTACTTCCTCTCCTTTTTTTCCCATCCGTTTTATAATCCTCTCATCTTAAAGACGTTTTGTACAATGAGTCAACTTGACCTCCGGGTACTGTACTTGTCTCATTTGAGAAGTTCACGTCCTCTAAACTAAACCTCAACGTGTATCTCTTATCTCTGTTAGTTTGTCTGTTGGCCAAAAGTTTATATTGGATTCTTACAAATCATCGAACACGATGGAATCTTGATTTATTGCCCAACGCTCCCTAGATTGTAGGGTCCCTCTCTGTCACTGCATTTATTTATGTTTTCACGTGCCATACTGCAGCGGTTGTAGATCGAAGAGACCATTGTCCATTGCGTTTGTTAATGCCCGTCTTTGGTTTAGGATTATTGTAGCGTATTTCAGGCGGAGGTAATGGCCATTTACCGGGCCGCTCAATGGATTCACGTCAATGGTGCTCTTTTCACCCGCATCTCGGTCTTCTCTAATAGTCAGGCCGCCAATAAGATCTCCGTCGAGCGTTGTGAACAACTCCAGGATCGTTAGGGAATGTCGCCGCCGTCTCGATCTTCTTTCTGAGTGGTTCTGTGTCTCACTGATCTGGGTCACTGGGTACAGTAGCATTCCGGGGATCTGCAGAGTCGACGAGCTCGCCAGGATTCGTGCACTCCTTCCGGAATCCTCTTCAATCGACTTGGGTATGCCACTTAGCTACATCAAGTTGGCCATTGCGCGGATATTCTTTTGGTACGCCAACCTATTCTGGGTCAATGAGAAGTCCTTCTCCACCGCTAGACTCACTTGGTCCTTGATGAATAGAAGGCGCACCAACCAGTTACTCGAACTTAGTCGTGGCATCATCTCAATCACTGTGGCCAATGTTTACACGTCATTGTGTTACGGCTAGACACGCAGAAAGAATGCAGCTCCCATTTAACGACTTCTGCCTTGGGTGCAGATCCGCTGAGGTAGAGGAGACTGTTATCCACATTCTTTGTCAATGCCCATCTCTTGCAAGGTGCAGATGTAGGTTATTTGGCTCTCCAATTCTTGTCCGCTTGACGGAGCTATCATCTATTAATGTCAAGCGTATAATTTCGTTTATCAAACTCTCGGACTGGTTTTCCATCCTGGGGTAGTCGAGCTTTTAATGTGCAGCCCTTGCGCTGACCAACTTCTTCCCTAGTTTGATGGAACTCGGTCAGTAGAGGGACTGCATTTACCTGTGGCATTACAACGGGCCGCTATGCGTGCTCAAGTAAGCTTTTGGTATCAAAGCTACCATTCCAACCTAACCTAACCTTGGTTTAGCCCAGACTCTTCTCCTCCTTTCTTGCTAGTCCAACGGAGTTATTGTTACTAAGTTTCGGATTGGTCGCCAAATTTTCCATTGAACTTTCAGACTAGTGCTGAGCTTGGCCTTAAAAAAATCAGGATTTAAATGCAAAGTCCTGATGCTAATTGCCAAGATCGGTTAATTAAGACGTGTCAGTTAGTTGTGGGGCATTGCCTCATGTGATCTTTAGTTTAACACAGCTGGCATCCTCTCCTTTACTATCTGATCGCCATTTTAACTTTACTGTAGGCCCTCGCTCTCTCTCAATTATAAATCTTCCATTATTTAGGCCATGCTGATCACTGTCCGTTCTCTCCCATAAATGGTACACTACTTAAGGGCAGTTTTTTTTGATTTTCAACTGCTTAAACACTTACACACGTTCATACATTCCCATGCACATGGCCGTAATCTAACAAAATTAGTTTCATTTGAACAACGTACTCAGAAGATATTATGCAAAAATTTTACAACAACGGCATAAAAAACAACAACAAAAATAGTATGAGAGAGAGAGAGAGAGTGAAAAAAGTTTCACAAAAAAAATCCTAAGGAGCTTAACAGAGTTGAGTACAATATTTATACCACTTGTGTGTTTAAAAATACTAACACGAGTGCCTTGAAGTATGCAATGGAATGTTTTTCCCAACAAATATAAAGTCAATGACCATGGGGCATTATTACTTTAGTTTGGGTTCTTTAGGTTTTTTTGGTTTTTTTTGGTTTTTTTCGGGCAAAAAGTTTGTAAAAATAGAGCATGTCTTAAAAAAAGGATGATTGGAATTAAGGATTTATTAGAAGGGGACATGAAATGAAGCCGGAGATAAAGAATTTTGTTTAAATAGTTTGTAAATAATTTCTTAAATTAATAGAACAAACTACTTTAAGGCATTTAATGTTAATTATTTAATAGTTTAACACCCTAAAATAGATTTCATTCGAAAAAAAAAGAAAAAAAACTGTTATATAAGCACAAGGGGAAATAAAGAAAACATTGCCTATTTTTAGGGGACATGATTTTCTTTAATGTCTTCACTTAATGTTTATGTACCCTAGGCATGACTGAAAATACAATGCCTTGCTATCTGCTTTAAAGAAATTTTTGGATTGGAATTGTTAGAAAGTCAAAGTCGAATCGCTTTGTTCATAATTCAATTAGCTGAATTGCTACAATTTTTATTACATACAAACATGTATTAGAGAAAGACGAAATACTTTATTTTAAATAAAATTATACAAATTCAGCTAGCTGAATTAGTATTATTTTAATATTTTCATAAAATAATGTCATTATTTTACTTTAGGCATTAGAATTTCATAATTCAGCTAGCTGAATATGTTTAATTTGCAAGTATTTTAAAGATATAATTCATAACGATTACAAATGTATTGTTTTTACATGAGTACAGCAGAAATTTAAGTTTGGAATTGTTAGAAAGTCAAAGTCGAATCGCTTTGTTCATAATTCAATTAGCTGAATTGGTTCAATTTTTATTATATTGTTACGAAAATGGAAATGGTATTGTTAAAATAATAAGCAAAAGCTCCAAAAACAACACAATGGAGTTGATCACGCATAAAAACAAAAGCTCCAAAAACAAAACAATGCAGTTGTTCACGTGATCAACGAATGAGTAAGCATATAGCAACAAAAACAACAGGGCTTGTTTACAAGATCGATGAATAAACAAATATAGCAACAACGACCGCGTATAAAAAATATAGCAGAAAGCCAAACAAACAAAACAACAACAACTCTGCCTGGACGAAACTAAATAAGATACACGAACAACAAAAATGGAAACAAGTTGTTTACATTTTTGGATTGTTCCCGAAGGTCGTCATCATCCTTCAAGGGCATTCATCACACTGTTGATCGAGTGATATAAAAGGCAAGATAAAGCGAGCAACGATGATTCAGTTAGAATTCAGTCAGCCGTGTATGAAGACACGTTATTCTCGGAGTTCGAGTTTGAATTTAATTGTGTAAGACGACGTCACGTCGGTGTGAGTTAAATCTATCGAGCTTTAATTCGGTCAGACTTGTGTGCAGACAAGTTGCGTTTGGGAAAACAGTTGTTAGTGTGGTGCTTACAAAAAAGGTTGTGAGCAAAGAAGAATAACTAACAAGTGTTGTTGTTGCTTATAAAAAAGGTTATAAGCAGAGAAATATAACGAAAAAGAGCTAGCTGAATTAGTATTATTTTAATATTTTCATAAAATAATGTCATTATTTTACTCTAAGATTTAGAATTTCATAATTCAGCTTGCTGAATATGTTTAATTTGCAAATTTTTTAAAGATATAATTCATAACAATTACAAATGTATTATTTTTACACGAGTACAGCTAGCTGAATTGGTTAAAATTTGTATATATCCGTGTCATGACAATATATTGCTAAACTAAACATTACAATTTCGATATTCAGCTAGCTGAATAAGAATATTTTTAAAGTTTTTCAATTTTAATACTGGAAACTGGAAAAAAAATTGTTGCTATTAATTACATTCAGTATGCTGAACTCATATAATTTTATTATATCCTATGTTCAAGTGATCAACTTTCTTGTGACAGCCAAGCTCAAAAATGTGCCGACCTTTTCGATCTTGGATCACTAGCTAGACAGTGGTTGCATTAAAAAGTAATAGAGTGCATCTAGTTTTGTGACTCCAGTTACTCTATTTAGTGTTTACTGTGGCAATTAAAGTACGGGAATCTTTTCGATCTCGATATCAGAGCTAAGTACTTGACCCTCCCTACAGGTTGCAGGTTAAAATTTCAACTAAGTACTTCACTTGCATCAGCAACTTTAATGGCTTAGTGTGGAAAACCAAGCCCATTATATTGAGAAACTACCGCCGCATTCCAATTTCATAAGCAGACTGTTTATAATAAAGTTTAATAGGTCGAGTGATAGCGAACCAATTCACGGATTCATAATTGTTTCTGTAACCTTTTTCTTTAGCCTATCATTTTTGAAAATATCCTACAGGTTTCATAGGCTCCTTGTATTGATTGGACTATTCTAGTGAGCAATGCATGATGCAGACTGTGTAAGCGACCGGTCCATATGAAAATCTCAGCTGTAAAACGAGAAATTTTCCATACTAAGATGATTCTGTGTGAAAAAACGACGAGAAAACTCAAATAGGTAGGCTCATGCATGCCAATGTTGTGGAAGAGAGAGAGAGAGAGCAACCTGGAAAAAAGCTAAAGCTTAAGAAGAACTTCGAATGTCTACCCTTTATCTATCTGACATGATCTAGGAAACAGTGAATCTCTGAGCAAGCAAAGCCGAACAACTGGAAATCTGAGTAGAACAATACTCGTTCCTTTAATCCAGAGAGATTGTTGCCAAAAATCTCTGCTTTTGTGCAACTGCGACAGCTTAACGGGGGAGGGGATTGTTATGTATTTCAATTCGAAAGGAAATTGAATTGAATTTTTCGGTGTAAAGCATTGTATTTCGAAACTTTTTCTTTCCAATCAAAATACATAATAACCTTGCCTGCTAACCTGATAATCTTCAATCACTCGCTCGAAAATTCGATAGTAATATAGCGAGAGTTGCGGTAGAGCGAAGTGTATAGAAGAGGCGGCCTATATTATAAGAAGGGTGCTACAGAGAGGAGCTGTTTCCCTCGTGAAGAGCTGGACACAAATATGTGATCTCTAGTAGGTGGCAAATCGAAATACATAATAACTCTGCCTGCTAACCTTACAATCCTTAATCACTCCCTCCAAAAATCCGATAATAATATAGCGAGAGCTGCGGTAGAGCGAAGTGTCTATATTATAAGAAGGGTGCTAAAGAGAGGAGCTGTTTCCCTCGTGAAGAGCTGGACACAAATATGTGATCTCCAGTAGGTGGCAAATCGAAATACATAATAACTCTGCCTGCTAACCTTACAATCCTTAATCACTCCCTCCAAAAATCCGATAGTAATATAGCGAGAGCTGCGGTAGAGCAAAGTGTATAGAAGAGGCGGCCTATATTATAAGAAGGCTGCTAAAGAGAGCACTGTTTTCCCTCGTGAAGAACCTTACTCAGTTATATGATGCCCAGTAGGTGGCATCAAATGGCAATCATTCTACATTGCCCGATAAAATTCCAAAATTTTAAACGATTTACATCCCAACATAAGCATATTAAGACGCCCCTATCTAACTACGCCTCTGTACCATAAAGCACAAACACTTTTCTCGAGTGTTACTTAGCAAATAAGCATAATAACCAACAGGAGAAAAGGATTTTCTATTTATTGAAACTTTTCCTTCTTCGTCTGCTTTTGTCCTTTTATCTGCTGGACTTTTATTTAGTTTTAGTAGAGTCTTGTTTTTTTGTTGCCATGCTTCCCTTCATACTCATTTTTCTTTTTCTTGTTTTCTTTATAGGATTTCAATGAAGACCTGCCCGATTCCCTGGAGGATATCAATGGTACTTTAACGTTTAAAAATGTTTCGGCCGAACAGCGTGGCAATTATACTTGTGTGGCCTTAAATGCCCAGGGTCAAATCAATGCCACTGTTAGCATTAATGTGGTAGTAGCACCACGTTTCTTGGTGGCACCGGAAGGACCCATAGAAAGTATGGAATCTGGTGTAGCTGTTATGCACTGTCAGGCTACCGGTGATCCCAAGCCCACCATACAATGGGACAAAGACTTGCAGTATTTAATTGAAAATAATACCGATCGTGAGAGATTTAAATTCTTTGAAAATGGCACGCTAGAGATACGCAATGTCCAGGCAGAAGATGAAGGCAGCTATGGCTGTACCATAGGCAATAGTGCGGGCTTGAAGAGGCAAGAAGTGCGTTTCATAGTGAAAAGTAAGTAAATGGGGGAGGGAGGTAGATGTCGTTGGAAGATTTTTAATTTTTTTTTTTTTTTGCCACTTGCAGCTGCTGATGTATTTCCTTTGGGTGAGAGCAGCGATAGCCAGGAGGGTTTTCTTATTACCAGAGCCGTTTTAATTACCATGTCCGTTGCCTTTGCTTATATTATTTTGGTAGTAGGTCTGATGATTTGGTGCCGCTATAGACGCCAGGCCCGTAAGGCTCGTTTAAATGAAAACAATCCTGAAGCTGGTGAGGTCGATAAGTTAGCAGAAAATGAACCCTGCCTGTCTGAGAATAAAACAACCACCAAATCACGCAAAAGCAATGGCAATAATAATCCCAAAGGTAATTCAACACATGAGGCACAAAAGTCCGATGATACGGCTTGCAGTAACCATTCGAAAACTTCGAAAAAATCCAATGTCTATGACCAGCTTAGCTTTCCGCGTTCGGGCATAAGTGAACTGCTGCAAGTGGGACGCGGTGAATTTGGTGATGTATTTGTGGGTAAAATTAAATCCTCACTGATAAAACACAGCGAGGACAAGGATACCGATACCGAGAAGAATAGTAACAGTGACAATGGCAATGGTTCGGCTGCAACCACCTCGACTACAGTGGAGAAAAGAAGATCGAAAACTTCCATGGATGATATTGAGGAAATTAAAGAGGAACACGAAACCTGTAGTAGTGAAGGTGATCTTATCAATGCCAACGCAGATGAATATAAATTGGTCATGGTCAAGGCATTAAATAAAATCAAAGATGAAAATGCCTGCCAAGAATTTCGCCGGCAAATTGAAATGTTTCGTACATTAACGCATAAGGGTGTTGTAAGATTGTATGGCTTGTGCCGGGAGAAAGATCCCCATTATATGGTATTGGAATATACAGATTGGGTAGGTTAAAAGAATGCTAATAAAAGTTTTTTTTTTTAATTTTCCATAATTCCTTGCTTTACAGGGTGATCTCAAACAATTTTTATTGGCCACGGCAGGCAAAGTTAATACCTCGACAAATTCTTCCTCACCACCACCCTTACAAACTGGTCAAGTCTTAGCGGTGGCCTATCAAATAGCCCGTGGCATGGATGCCATCTACAGGGCAAGGTTTATACACAAGTAAGGAATTACTTTCTGTACGTGAAATATATTCCCTTTCACAATTTTCTTTTCTTTTCTATTTTTACAGAGATTTGGCTACACGCAATTGCATTATTTCAAGTGATTTCATTGTTAAGGTTTCATATCCTGCACTCAGTAAAGATAAATATAATCGTGAATATTTTAAGCATCGCAATACTCTCTTGCCCATAAGATGGTTGGCTCCCGAATGCATACAGGAGGATGAGTATACCACAAAGAGTGATATCTATGCGTTTGGTGTTGTTGTCTGGGAACTGTTTACACAGGCCACGAAATTACCCTTTGAAGAGTTAAGCAACGAAGAAGTGATACAACGTAGCCAAGTGGGCAAATTGGAATGGCAATGTGCTGAGAATACGCCTGAGAGTTTAAAGGAAATTTTGGTAAGTTTATAACCTAGTTAGGGCCATTATTATAACTTGCCGTTAACTAAAGATCCTCCCTTTAACGCACAGATAAATTGTTTTTCATTATTATGAGTACCCAATAAGATAGAAGTGAGCGTTAAGCTAAAGGGAAGATCATTCTACTGGTAACTTTTAAAGTCAAGTTTATGTTTGAACTTGCCATATTATATATTATTTTCAATATGGCAACTTCAAATATAAACAAAGTGAGCAAATACAACCAAAAAAAAAAAGAAGCCCCTCGTTGCCATTGCTTTAAAAAAAAAAAACTTGTTTAATTGAGCAGTGTTATCGACATTGCTCCTTCACTGCTATATTTTTTTTTTTTAAAGTTAACTTTATTTTATCTGTAGGATGTAATAACGATAAGAAGTTAAAGTTGACTTTAAAGTTCACTTTAGCTAAAGTTACCTTTAATTAAAACCAACTTTAACGGCAAGTTGTAATAATGGCCCTTAATGTAGTAAAACTTCAAGTGAGCAGCACTTAATTAATTACTTATGGTTTAAAACACAAATAATTCGACATCGTTTAGGCTCCAACGAAACCTTTCAAAGCTGCCTGCTTATTCATTGGAATGGAGCTAAGCTGTAATCATTTCCATGTCTCGTATCTATTTCTATATCTGTTGTGGAACTCACCACAGCAGTCTCTGATATTAAACTATCTTTATAATTTTTTATCCCATCTAACCTGTTTTGTATGCCTTCAAACGACGAGAGATCATTATAAATCAGAACGTATAGACACCTATTAATCAAGGAAAAAGTTAGGTTATGTTATTGGAAACTAAAATTTCGATTTGCCAATATAAAGGTACACTCTACTGGTTTACTTTTTAAAGTTGCCCATATTTCTAGCTGTAAAAGCGTGGCTCACTCCATCATAATAAAGTACTAAAGACAACATATAGCTTTGAAGTCATGACTCATAGAGATATCAAGGAACTAAAGACTACAAATAGCCTTGAAATCATGACTCATATAGATTGCAATGGAAGCCTTGATTGAGTAACTTTGTTTGGATGTCCAGAATTAGATTTTAATGCTTGATATTATCAACCAGTCGTAGCTGCTAAACATTGCTAAACTTATACCAGCTATTAGCTAAACTTTCTCTAGGTAAAGTTGCAGTCGATCTAACATGACAACTAAATGCAAGCCGGTACTTGGCTTAATCTGGACAAGCAAACATATAGTTTCGCAAACTGATTTATATCAGCGTTTCCCAGGAAGGTGTAGGACAAAACTCCAGTCATGGTTGATCTCTTTCGCCCTAAATAATACTATGAGGGCGTAAAGCGGTGAACCCACTATGCTTTTAAGGGCCCCTACATTATCGAAACCTTTGCTTTGATTTCAATTACTACTCAAGCGTATTACATCGTAATAAATGCATTCCATTGTCTTCTTATTTACGTTTTTAATTATGCTTGCGACCAATTTGTTACGTAAGTTAGCTTATTACGTAACAACTTAGCCGTGAAGCAATGTAATTATAGATGATCCAATAATATCTGTCTGGTGATAAAAAAAAAAAAACACAACACCACAGATAACTAAAGAAGGTGGTTTAAAAAAAATGACAGAAGCTGTAGAAGAGTTTGCTACACATAACACCAAACAAATTAGCAAAAGAAGTTTCACTTGCTGCAGCACTTCGAAAAAAAATAGAGAAATAACGTTTAAGTAGCCACATTCAAAGCCGAACAGTTGCTGATCTGGGTAGAACACTATTCGTTCCTTTAATCCAGAGAGATTTTTGTGCAACTGTGACAGCTTAACGAAAGGAAATTCAATCGAATTTTTCATCTGTAAATTGCAGTGAGGGCTGCAGTATGGCCGAAAGACCGAATATTCAAGAAAGCCGGCCTATATTATAAGAAGAGTGCTGAAGAGAGAAGCTGTTTCCCTCGTAAAGAACTGAACTCAATTATATGATGCCCAGTAGGTGGTATTAAATGGCAATCATTCTAAATTGCCAGATAAAATTCCAAAATTTTAAACGATTTACACCCCAACATAAGCATATTAAGCTTATTAAAGCACAAACATTTTTCTCAAGTGTTACTTAACAAATAAGCATAATAACCAACAAAAGATAAGGATTTTCGATTTATTTATAAAGGATTTTTCCTCTTCGTCTTCTTGTGTCCTTTTTGTTGACTTTCTTCTCTAAATTTCAGTTACTTAAAGTAGCCACATCCTAAGTCGAACAATTGCAGATCTGAGTAGAACACTACTCATTCCTTTAATCCAGAGAGATTGCTGCCAAAAATCTCTGCTTTTGTGCAACTGCGACAGCTTAACGGGGAAGGGGATTGTTATGTATTTCAATTCGAAAGGAAATTCAATTGAATTTTTCACTGCAAAGCATTGTATTTCGGAACTTTTTCTTTCCAATCAAAATACATAATAACCTTGCCTGCTAATCTCATAACCTTCAATCACACCCTAGAAAATCCGATAGTAATATAGCGAGAGCTGCGGTAGAGCGAAGTGTATAGAAGCGGCGGCCTATATTATAAGAAGGGTGCTAAAGAGAGGAGCTGTTTCCCTCGTGAAGAGCTGGATACAAATATGTGATCTCTAGTAGGTGGCAAATCGAAATACATAATAACCTTGCCTGCTAACCTGATAATCTTCAAACACTCGCTCGAAAATCCGATAGTAATGTAGCGAAAGCTGCGATAGAGCGAAATGTACAGGAAAGCCGGCCTATATTATAAGAAGCTTGCTAAAGAGAGTAGTTGCTTCCCTCGTGAAGAGCTGGACAAATATATGTGAGCCCCAATAGATGACAAATCGAAATACATAATAACCCTGCCTGCTAACCTGATAATCTTCAATCATACATACATATGTAATTGGCCATTATAACCCTTCAGTCAGGATTACGGCGTAGCTTCTCGCACCACTCATGTTGTATGTGTTAATTTTATATATGGGTGGCCTGACCTACAGTTTAAAGTAGACTACGAACGATAGATTTTTAAGAAACTTTTCATGGCAATTTTATTTTAACGCTCAGAGTTTATTGCCGGAAATCTGCTGAGAGAAAGTCGCCGCAGAAATATTTTTTTTTTTTATATTTTGTTTTGATGTCTGACCACATCACATTCTATAACTTCCATTCTTTTCTAAAATCTCATCTAGAAATCCATTTTGTTTTTCTGTTCATTTTCTTAATAAATATTATTTTCGCTTTTCTTTGCTTTACAGACCTCTTGCTGGAACATCAATCCCAAGGAGCGACCCTCATTTAGTCAATTGGGTTCGGCTTTAAGTAAAGCCATACAAAGTCTGGATAAATAAATAATGAGTGAGAATTCATATTTAAATTTTATAATAAGTATAGCATTTATTTTATATATATACCCGTAATTTAAAGTTAAAATATAAGAAAATAAGTAAAATTCGAATAATCGAATAATTCGAATATTAAATGAAAAGCCAAAAATTTGTTTACTTAAGTTTTTATTGCCTCATAAAGAAAAATAAAATAATGGAGAATAAGAAATAAATATATATTATGGAATAAAATATTATTATATATAATTAAAACATATATTTACTATTTATATACACACATACATAAACGCATATATCTATGGATAGTATATATAGACTGTTAGAAATATAAACATAAATATTTCGAATATAAATTTAAGCAATAGTGTTCTAATGGGAATGTTTTCCAAGCTTAACTATTTTATTATTGAAATCATTGATCAAAGTTTTCGAAGATTGAAGAATATTTCGAAATTAAAACAATTTTGAGAAATTTTTTTTTTTTTTAATATATTACATCTCTGAACTGGTATTGAATGTAAATGTACTTGTAAGTGTTTTAAAATCATTGTAAACTTAGCAATTGATTGCTAAAGAACACTTTTTCGAAATTAAAAAATAATTCATCAATACAAAGAGTTTACAAAAAAAAAAAAAAAAATAAAAAAAAATTATAATCCGTATTTCAAACTTATTATCTATGTTTAGTATTTCATTAACTGTTCTAAAATCCTTGAGAACTTAACTAATAATTCCAATAAAAACCAATTCCGTAATTGTTCGAAGTTTGAATATTTTTTCGAAATTAAAAAATTTGGAAAAAAACATACATTTTCGAGTATCATTCTACGACCTATGGTATTCATTTTAAATGCTTTTGAGGAATATATTAAAGTCTTTAAAATCTTAGCTATTGATTACGAAATGAATAAAAGTGTCCCAACTTTAAAATCTTCGAATGATTAAGTTTTCGAAAATGAGATAAATGCACTTAAATGGCAATTTTAGGAGACGTAACATTTATCAAATGGGGAAGCAAATTCCGCACATGATATTGATTCTGGCTATGCCAATACATAATTGCTTCGAAAGAGCAATATCATCTACTAAAAATTATCGTATATTTTTTCGAAATTAAGAAATTTTTTTTAAATATTTATAAGAAATTTTTTTTAAATATTTTCGAATATGAAGGAACATTCATTTTATGATCTTATTTTTGCACGCAACTTTTTGAAAATGAATACCAACATTTTTATTTATTTTTTATAACAACAAATCATTTCTGAAATGTTCATATTTCCATATACATATTAATTAATGCAACAAATTAGAGTTAGGAAAGAGAGAACCTTTGTCGTATTTGAATTAGTTTTTTTTTAAATAATTTTTTTTTAACAAAACTTGTTCAAATTAAGTGTCAGGAGAAAATTAAAAAAAAAAACTTTTTTTTCTAAAAAATTTAAACAAAAGTCTGAAGACAACGGCCTATGCTTTCTTTTTGGTGTAACTTTTGCCTGCTAAGAGCCTAAGATATATCCGCTAATAAAGCCTAATGAACACTGCCTTTATGGCCTCATATCTGCAAACAAATTTCAATGGCAAGTTATGGTAAATTGAACAGAGTAGAAGGCCGTTGCATAATACTATGTTCAGATATGCAATTTTATTGAGTCAATATTCGGTTAATTGAGTACAATATTTTAAGTGTTCAGGCATAATAATATTACGTAATTTAGCTTACTCAATATTCATTTGACAGCTGGTAAACAACAACATTGTTTTTATTTTGGTCACGAAAATTAGTGTTGTTTATTAGTTTATTAGAGTTTGTTTGTTTGTCGTTGTTGACATTTGTGTTGTCAAACGTATTCGGTTAATTGCAATATGCTCAATATTATAACAATTTGCGTATTTATTGCTCAATTATTAATTGAAACTTTACATGAAATATTGAAATCAATAATGGCGTTTATTGCGATTTACGCAATAAACGTGCATATCTGAACACCGTATAAACCTGTATAATTCATGTTAAAATTCTATTTTTCAAAAAATTTAATTTTTAATCATAGAAAAATAATAATTCAACTCATTAAACATATGCATTTTAATTTAAAAATTATAGTCAACTGGCTATATAGCTCGCCATTTAGCATTGTAAATAGTTTAAAGGCCCATAAAGTTTAAAGAGAAGATGTTTGAATATAACAAAAGCGGTCACACAATTCATACCAGTTAAAGCATTTATAGTATTAAACAAATAAATAATTTTTTTTTTCTATATTTATTATGCATATATACATATTTAAATAATTATAAAGAAAAAAAATATATTAATTAAGCTTAATTTTATTTTATAAACGTTGTCTTATGGAGTATTAGAAAATAAATATTATTTTATAATTAATATAAAATATTTAAACTTAATATATTTAACATTATAATTGTATAGTCTAAACACATCAAGTCTTCTTGTAACAGTTTTTTTTTTTAATTAATTAAAATAATAAATTAAAAAAAGAAAACAATATTTTTACTAATGTTTTAATATTACAATTATTATTAAGAAAATAAGAAAGAAATAAAATAAAAATATTATTAAAAAAAAGTATTTAAAAATTGTATTTTATTATAGAGAACATTTTATATTTATTGTCATGAAAAAAATATATAAAAATTTAATTTTATTTAATAAATTAGGTTTTTTTTATTTATTTTTAATGCATACAATTTTATTTCCGTATTTTTTTTTTTAATTTTTATTAGAAATTATTGTATTTTATTATAATAAATTCATTATTTTTTAATATTTTAATTTTATTTTATTTTATTTATTTATTTATATAAAATAAATATATAAAATATTTAAATAAAAAATATATACAAAAAAATTAATTATTTTTTCTAATTAAAAAAGGTAAAAAAAATTATTTGAAATGCATACAATTAATTTTAATTATTTTTTTTTAAATTTAGTTTAGAAATTTTTAATATTTTTTAAATATTTTAATTTTAGTTTAAAAATATGAAAAAAAATTTTTTTTTTAATAAAAGTTGGTAATATAAAATTGTATTAAAAGTAATTCTAGATAAAAATTTAATTTTTTTCAAAATTTTTTTTTTAATTTTTTTTTTTTAACAAAAATATGGGAAAAAAATTTTTAATTTTTCAAAAGTAAATCAAATTTTTTAAATAAAAAAAATATTTATTAATTTTAAATAAAAATGTTTAATAAAATTAAATGAATATTTGTGTTTATTATTTGTTTTTAATTTATAAATTACAAAAAAAAAATAAATTAAAAATTAATAAATCTTTATTAAATTTTTAATTTTCAAGAAAAAAGAAATATTAATTAAAAATTTACTTTTTTTAATAAATGAAAATATAAACTTTTAAAATATTTTTTTCGTTAAAAAATTTAATTCTTTTTAACTTTTTAAATTAAGAGAAAAAATAAATTAAAAATTAATAAATCTTTATTAAATTTTTAATTTTCAAGAAAAAAGAAATACTAATTAAAAATTTACTTTTTTAATAAATGAAAATTTAAACTTTTAAAATATTTTTTCCGTCAAAAAATTTAATTAAAAAAAATTAAAAAAATTTATAATAAAAAAAAATATTTATTATTTTCTTTTAATTCAAAAATGTTTTTAATTTTTTTTTTTCAAATTTATATGGAATAAATTTTTTTTCCTTTAAAATGATTTTATGTTTGTTTCTGTTAAAAAATTTAAATAAAAAAAAATTTATAATTTATATTTTTTTTTAATTTAAAAATATTTTTTATTTGTTTTTAATTTTTCAATTTCATATGGAATAATTTTTTTTCAATGTTTTTTTTTTCTTTTTAAAATTTTATTCTTTTTTTTTTTCGCTTTTAAAATAATTTTTTTTTAAATTATTTTTTATTTATTTCACAATAACATTAATAATGAAAATAAACCATGAATTAAATTTAAATCTGCCATAGTTGTTAAGCAATTTTTTAATATGTTTAAAAAACGAATATTATTAATTATTAATAAATTTTCTAATATATAATGAATTTTTTAATAAAAAAAAACAAAATTATTTTAAGTAATCGTCGTATATATTTTACAAAAAAAAAAAAAAAAATATTTATAAAAATATTAATAAAATATTGTACAGTAAATTAAATCTATGTGGAATAAAATAAAAACAAAATATATATAAATATATATAAATATATATATAGTTTTACAAAAAAATAATAATAATTATAATGATAGAAATTAAAATTTAAAATTATAATAAAGAAAAGAGAGAAACAAAAACGAAATTAAATAAATAAAAATTTTAATACAAAATCGTATTAATTTATTGGAATAATTGATTGATAAGAATAATTAATGCGTTCCAATTGCTGTCATATTGTCCATTTTGTGTATCTGCAGTCCAACAAAAAAGTCTACATACACCGCTATATGAAGACCATTTTCCCAGTGATTTTTTATCAAATTGAAAATGGTGTTTTAGTGTTGTTTAAAACAGTTACAATTGAGAATGTTCGAAGACAAAAACAAATATAAAAAAATATAACCTAGAAATTATTAGAAAAATACAAACTAATTAGCAGCTATTATAGACTTTTTTCGGTGACTGTATTTCCATAAGCATAAGTTACATGGTAAGAATTAGAAGTTTTGCTCAATTGTCTAATGGTTTTTCATACAGACTTGTACACGACACAGTGCTTTGCCCATGTGTGTATCTACAGTCCAAGGAAAAAGTCTACATACACCGCTGTATGAAGACCATTTTCCCAGTAATTTTTATCAAATTAAAAATGGCGTTTTAGCGTTGTTTAAAGCAGTTACAATAAAGACTGTTTGAAGACAAAAACAAATATAAAAAATAACATAGAAATTATTAGAAAAATAATTAATTAGCAGATATATGTAGACTTTTTTCTGTAACTGTATTTCCACAAGCATGTGTTGCTTGGTGAGAGTTCGAAGTTTCGCTTTATGAAACGTTCAACTGTCCAATGGCTTGGGATATAGTCCTGTACTCGACACAGTATACATAGTGCTTTGCCTATTTTGAGTATCTACAGTCCAACAAAAAAGTCTACATACACCAATGTAGAAATTATTAGAAAAATACAAAAAAATTAGCAGGTGTATTGTAGACTTTTTTCTATCACTGTAGCATATGTTGCTTGGTGAGAGTTAGAAGTTTCGTTTAACGAAATGCTAATTATACTACATGATCATGATTAATCAAGACTTGATAATTACGTCTGTAATATTCACACTTCTGGATCCAGGATAGATTCTTATGCAGCCCACGATATACGCTTTCTTAGCCTTCAGCTATCGTTAAGGTAGTTCTTAATAATTTTAAACTATTTACAGTTTTTCCAGTGATTTTAAGAAGTCTGGTCACTTAAGTCTGTTGAAAGCGTTTTTCAAATCCAATGCAGCTTAAAGGCTTAATGGCTTGCTTGTAAGGCTTCACCAATCTCTTCAATATGCTTTAGAGAAATCCCTTGTCTGGTCTAAATCCAATTTGTCATTCTGAAAGTCTTCATTCAGCAAATAAGTCTTCATTTGCACGTGACTCCAGTAAATTTCCTGCTTGTCCTTCACTTCTTTAAGGACTACGGATACATCGTAATGCTAAAAAGCCACGGACTTAGGTATATAATCTAGTTTAGTTGGTAGTGCGTTGGCTTATTGGAAGCGAGCCCATGGTTCAAATGCCACCTCAGATTTCTCGAACAATACGGAAAATGAAAAATATTTCTTTCGACGACTTCCTCTCTGCAGTGCTCTGGCAAAAAATCTGAGAGTAAATTTTACCATAAAAGGTTTCTAAAAAATCTGTCGTTCGGAGTCGACGTTGAACTGTAGGCTACGCCACACATGTATGGTGTGAGAAGGTAGGTTGTAAGCCTGACTAAAGGGTTGTAATGACCAATTAGTAAGTAGTTCGATAGAGATGAGGCATCGTTGGGTATAACTTTGTGTAACTGATTGTATGACTTGATTCTTGTTCCACTTTTTGTGCATCATTTGCAGTCAAATATATGAGATTAAGAAACCTCCCAAAAAGCGTATTCGATTTATGGCAAGTCAAGCAATTAGATTACATAGTTCCCTGTTATAATGGCTTCTGTAGGAGATATATAGTTTTCCATGAAATTTGCTATGACTTAGCTTTATCCTGTAGGTTCATAGGCAGGTCTATCTAGACTGTAGTAGACGAAATTATAAGACTGCTTTTTTGGAAACACTTTTGATTTCAAAATTTTACAAGACTTGTAAACTGAGCCCCACAATATATAACATTTTCCTGGCCTATAAAGCTTTAAAAGCTTATTTTCCTTTTAAACTTTTGTATTGGTTTGCTTCTCCAATACAAAACTTAGTACAGTTATTTACCAGTGCAGAGTTAATGGTAAAAATTTAGTATAGTTCTTTACCCTTGTAGCTAGGCCTGATAGCATGTAGAGAGTTTTTAAGACATGCGCTGTGCCATTAAAAATTTCTCTTGAAATCCACAATTTATTTTCAATGGATTTAACCAAAGGAACTGTAATAAGCTTGTGCCATTCTATATTTGAATGGCTTGGTATGCGGAAGCTATTGTTGAAATATTTTTCTTACCAATTTTGTTATAAAAATGAGTATTAATATGATGCATTGTATTGGAGTACCGGAAAGATAGTTACGTGCAATAAATCATCATTGGGTCGTTACTTCCACTGTATTTTATAGTCTCTAGCTGTGTAGCGGTCAAGCTGTCTTAAGGCTTGTCTGGTAATATGGTCCTTTGATTGCCTTAGAATATGACCCGGCCCGTCTAGGCCTGTAACGGCTGCCTGCTTAAGCTGCCTTGCGGCTTGTCTGGTAATATGGTCCTTTGATGTCCTTAGAATATGACTTGGCCGGTTCCATTTACGCCTTTTTACTTCTCTTATTCTAAAAGTTCCTCTTTAACAGAGACTACGGCAGTTGAAACTTCAAGTTTCCAACTTCTTTACGATCACAAACAATTTTTAAAGTTTTTAAGTTTTTTTTAGCACAGCTTTAATGTCTTATGAAAAGTTACCAGCCTAAAAGTATGCTTATTAGTATTTTATATATCGTAGCATTATAAGTATGCTTTATAATATTTTACTACGTTTATTACATTCAATTAAAGTCGTAGTAAAAACATTTTTTTTTTATTTATTTTTAATCTTTTTTTGGCTTCATTGTTTAAACAATTAAATTTTCAGCTTTTTTTTTACGTTTTCATTAGCAAAACTTTTGTATTTTATTTAATAAACAACACCACAATCCTAAAAGTATGCTTTAATATGTTTGTTAACCCCCCCCACAATCCTTAAAGTATGCTTTTGAATGTTTGTTAACCTCCACAATCCTTAAAGTATGCTTTTTAATAACTTTGTTTTAGTTTTGCTGGAATCGTAATTTAAGTCTTAATGTTTAATAAAGTGTAGGCATCAGTAGTGTTTTATTTCTTTGGATTATCGAACTTATTTTTCGGTTAAATAGTGTGAAAAAGTTTTCTAATGAATAGTCGAGACACATTAAAATAATTCAGACGAATGCGTTTATTTTACAGACAAAAAAAGTGTATACAGAGCCACATACAATAAATGAATTTAAAGAAAACATTTGAGTAGCATTTTGACAAAGGTTAGGTTTCAAAAAAAATAGTGCCATAATCCATACGCGACACTACTCTCTAACCCTATTGAAAGGCGAACTTGGTAAGCAATTAAACACACGTTTTGAAGCAGTCTTATTGGCCGCCCCCTATCATGCAATCTGACGCCTTTACTTTATTTTTATTGAAACTACGTAAAATCTGAGACAAGCTAGCCACAATTTTTGGTACGCACTCTAACAGGAATTCTAACGAAATACTGGTTTTCACTGTACGGTCTGGCCCATCAGAATTACAGCGGAAGTTGCCATGATATGGAAGAAACTGAATCCGTACAACACCGTTTAATTTGAAGGCCCTACACTACAAAGCATACGTCATCGGTTTTTGGGCGACAGAATGTTTGAAGATCTCGGCATGACGACGAACATGCCACAAAAGGAACTGGTCGGTTGCATCTGGAGCTCAGAGTAGCTCAAACCCACCACTAACGGATCATGACAAGGGAGCTTACCTTACACTGGGTAACACAATGGGCAACCGAGTGAGCTTGCCAGCTAACCTAAACTAAACTAGCCACAATTTCGATTCTGGTAACATTACAGCTGCCACTGGTTATGCTGGAGAAAGTGTGCCAAAATTGGAGCTCACGTTTGAGCCATTTGCAATACAAGTGTTCAGGTTCCTATATTTATTTCTCCATTCTCTAGTCCCTAGGCATTGAATAATTTTAATTACATTTCAGTTTCCTCCAGTTCGGGCTACGACGTAAAGTAGATTCTGGCAAAAACCCTGAGAGTAAATTAAAAGTTTAGTCATTACAACCCTTTAGTCAGGATTACAACCTACTTTATCACACAACCCAAGTTAAGTGTGTTAATTTTATCCATAAGTATCAGAATCTACAGTTTAACGTCCACTACGATCACCAGGTTTATGAGAAACTATCTTGGGCAATTTATAGCTTTACCCTCAGAGTTTTTACCAGAAAACTGCAGAGGGGAAGTCGCCCTGGCAAATATTTATTTGCCAATTCGTTTTGTTCGAGATGTCTGAGCTAAGGTTTGCTTCACGGATTCGCGGTAACTTCAATAATAATAAAAAATTGTTTTCTCAATCCGGATTTTCTGTTCGGGAGGAGGTACATTGCCCATTTAATGCTCGCCATGAATGTCCTACCGGAAGGACTATTCGCACTGTGATGAAGAAATTTGTCCCGTCATACGATTTCGTACGTTAACGAAATGCAATGTTTGCCGTAAGCAATGCTGCTGTCCGTAATAGTGTGCAGGACAATCCGAATTAGATGTTTCGCAAACCACGACACACATAATGGCCTCAATAGGTCTTATAAACTAATAAAAAAATGTCGTTTATATCTCACACATACACTGCATTGTATTTAAATTTAAAGAAGACGGAAATGTTTAATGATAGTCCCTCTGAATTATATGGAACTGCATCAGCAAGCTGATCCGTCTGCTGAATGGCAAGTCATATGGAAATTACTGGTAATGAGGAGATAAATGAGCTTGTGAGATAGGGAGCTACCAATCCGATAATGCGTACTCAGAACTTTTCTGTGGAGTTGAAGTTACAAGGAGAAGAAATTTGTTTCATGCTTTAAACTATTCCAAATTTGCTAGAGAATGGAAAGCACCTTTTTGACTGGACACAGTTGACTTTTAAGGACAATTGTTCTGAATAAAGGTAGACTTAAGTCCAATAGAGTCGCAGAGGTCTAGTAGGTAGTGTGAGGCCTCGGTTCAAGCGCCAGGTCAGACATCTCCAACTAAACGGAAATATGAAAAAATATTTCTCACGGCGACTTCCTCTCAGCAGATTTCTGGCAACAACTCTGAGTGTAAAAATAAAATTGCTATGAATCCGTCATTCGAAGTCGGCGTTAAATTGTAGATTTTGATACTTAGGGATAAAATTTATACACTCAACATGGATTGTGTGACCAGCTAGATTGTTGTCCTGACTAATACTATTGTTACGTTTTTACCTTTTAAAAACGTTAAAAATATGAGTTCGTAGATTGCAAATAAAATAAAAATAAGTCTGTGTTTATTTTTCAATCAATTCTTTATTATCGGCACAACTCTTGTGCCACTGTTCGAACTTCTTCCACTTATACAACGATAACTTTCACTATATGTGCTTCTTTTCGTTATATTTCTCTGCTTATAACCTTTTTTATAAGCAACAACACTTGTTAGTTATTCTTCTTTGCTCACAACCTTTTTTGTAAGCTCCACACTAACAACTGTTTTCTTCACGCAACTTGTCTGCACACAAGTCTGACCGAATTAAAGCTCGATAGATTTAACTCACAACGACGTGACGTCGTCTTACACGATTAAATTCAAACTCGATCTCCGAGAATCACGTGTCTTCATACACGACTGACTGAATTCTAACTGAATCCTCGTTGCTCGCTTTATCTTGCCTTTTATATCACTGGTTCAACAGTGTGATGGATGCCCTTGAAGGATGATGACGACCTTCGGGAACAATCCAAAAATGTAAACAACTTGTTTCCATTTTTGTTGTTCGTGTATCTTATTTACTTTCGTCCAGGCAGAGTTGTTGTTGTTTTGTTTGTTTGTCTTTCGGCTATATTTTTTTATACGCGGTCGTTGTTGCTATATTTGTTTATTCATCGATCTTGTAAACAAGCCCTGTTGTTTTTGTTGCTATATGCTTACTCATTCGTTGATCACGTGAACAACTGCATTGTTTTGTTTTTGGAGCTTTTGTTTTTATGCGTGATCAAGTCCATTGTGTTGCTTTTCCTTATTATTTTAACAACACCATTTCCATTTTCGTAACACTATGTTCAGACAAGCACTTATATTGAGTAAATCGCAATAAACGGTATTATTGATCTCAATATTTCATATAAAATGTCAATTAATTATTGCTCAATAAATTCATAAATTGTTATAATATTGATTAAAACTTGAAATACAGCACTGTCATAAGTACGTTCAGTGAGCATATTACACTTTTCCGAACACTTTCAATTGATATTTGACAACTCAAATGTCAACAATGACAAACAAAAAAATACAAAAAAAAAACAACGAACAAAACAAAAACAATGTTGTTGAAACAACCAGCTGTCAAATGAATATTGAATAAGCAGCTGAATTGCGTATATTGTTATGTCTAAACACTTAAAATATTGTAATCAATAAACCGAATATTGCTTCAATAAAAGTGCATGTCTAAACATAGTATAAAGTTTTGTAATGAGCAATTATGTAAGCAATTAAGGGAGTCTGTTCCCTGCAAAATGCTTACATATGTTGTGTTGTAAGTGGTAAGTGGCATATGGAGAGACCTTTTTTTATTAACAAATTTCCATGTAATTTTCTAAAGCTTCTCTAAATCTTCTTCGGTATCCTTATAATTTATCCAATTTTACTGTTATGACTTTATTTAAAAAAATATTCAAAGATTTTCATTTTAAAATTGTATACGAAATTAATCCTTGCTTCTCATACCCTATGCTGCTCCTCCCTTAAATCTGGCAGCACCTGCTTAATGTATGTGGATTTGTGGCAATAATCTTGACCTTTTTTTGTTGTTGTTTTGTTGTTGTTGTTTTGTTTTAATGTATTGCTGGCTGGGTTTCATGTGTATCAAGGGAATTTATGAGCATATCCTTGCAAGTGGTTTATGTTTTGGTCCTTTTTTTTATGAGCTTTAAAGTAGAAACCAAAATGTTTAACAAGACCATAAACAACAACAACAACAACATAAAAATAAAACAAAAAAAGAAGAAGAAGAAGAAGTAGAAAAAATAATAATAAAATTAAAATCTGTAGGTAAGGTTTGTATACAAGACAGAATTTATTTCGTTTTAAAATGATTCTTACATGAAATTTTCTTGTAATCATTTTGCTCGCCACCTTATGGTGATATACCAGTCTGTATGGGTGTTTCCATGGGAATTGAGTAATTAAAAAAAAAAAAAAATTTTTCTTTGCCTTTTTTTAATTGTTTTTCTTTGTCAGTAGCTTGAAAGAATTTCTTATGACAGTTTGAAAAAAATAATTCAGGAAATTACTTGCTTGGTCTACATAATACATGGAAAATATACTTGGCAACTAGAGAAACAAGTGCAAACAAGGCAGAAGAAGTTCCTTAATTGAAACCCTAAACTATAAGGATGACACTAGCCACTAGCATAGCACTAGACTAGCAGCTTGAAGTCTGGCCCAATGATTATAAAAAGAAAATCTCTTCCCAGCACTGTAAACTAAAATGGAGTATGAATATAAAATCCAATAATAACACGGTGCGACAGTGAAAATACACCCGAGTAACTACATAGTCCATGTTGTTCAGTTAGTTGAGTAGAACTCAAAAATACCTTTTTTATATTTCTCGAACCCTCCAAACTTTTTTTATTTGACAAAAACTGTTTTTTTAGACTTTACGCGCAAATTTCTGTATTACTCAAACATTTCTAACCCGATCTCCAAAATTTATAATCTTGTTAGAAAGGGGAGAGATGGACCTTTAAAACGTTATACATATATCTATTATTCGACTTAATATGCTATGAGTTTTGATGAGGTAAACTTGGAAAATTCGAACTTTTTTCAAGTTTGTCCATTCATAGTAGCAAACTTTAATAAAAAAATATAGGATAAGTGATAATATTCTTAAAGTCTGTTCTCTTGTGAAGAGATTGAGTCATCATTTGATCATATCGGACAAAAATTACTGTAGTTATTATTTAAAGAGTCTAAGAGTCGAGTGATATTTTTTATATATGTCATCTCATCAAATGAACTTTTAGTTCAAAATTTTTTAGAATTTTTGATGGATCTTGATCGTTTATCAGAAAATATGTCAATTTTACGTTTGCACGACTTCCAGAAGTCGGCTAATATTTGTTATTTTTGCAAATATTATTATTTCTCTTTGCGCAAACATTGGCCAACTTCTGGTGGTCGCTCAAACGTGAAATTGACACATTTCGTGATGAACAATCAAGATCTATCAAAAATTCTGAAAATTTTTGAACTAAAAGTTCATTTGATGAGATGACATATATAAAAAATATCACTCGGCTGTTAGACTCTTTAAATAATAACTACGGCAATTTTTGTCCGATTTGTTCAAGTGATAGCTCAATCTCTTCACAAGAGAACAGACTTTAAGAATATTATCACTTATCCTATATTTTTTTTATTAAAGTTTGCTACTATGAATGGACAAACTTGAAAAAATATGAAAAAAATTCGCATTTTCCAAGTTTACCTCATCAAAACTCATAGCATATTAAGTCAAATAATAGATACATGAATACCTTTTTAAAGGTCCGTCTCTCCCCTTTCCAAGGAGATTTAAATTTTTGAGATCGGGTCAGAAATGTTTGAGTAATACAGAAATTTGCGCGTAAAGTCTAAAAAAACAGTTTTTGTCAAATAAAAAAAGTTTGGAGGGTACGAGAAATATAAAAAAATAGTTTTGAGATCTACTCAACAAAACTCACAATCTGCACTAAGTCATTAGCCGGGTGTATTTAATTTTCTTCATTTTGTCGCATAGTGTAATTAAGGCGGCAACTAACCTTTAATATTTTATTTTGGTAAAGACTGGGTTAGGTAAATAGGTAGGTAAAAGTGGCTGTCCCCTCGATGGCGTCATGAGCGGACACACTTAGGCCCATTGTGATACCACAGCTTCACATTCTTCCCCCCAGTCCAGGAATGACTTGAAGCGACTCAGACTGCTAATATCCATGCATGACAGTTCATTCATAACCTCCACGTTGTAGGCATCCAGGTGTTCTTTCTCCTCCGACCAAGTGCCGGGCATGTATATGTGCACAGTAGGTGAAGAACAGTCTTATCCTCCTCCTCATCTCCACAGCTTCTGCAGAAACCATTTGTAAGGTGTCCAAGACTAATACGCTTCGCATGCGTTCCTATAATACAATGCCCCGTAATAACCCCGATAACAGTGCTGAGCCTACTTCTTTAGAGTTTAAGCAGAGCCGCCACGCGTCTCTTGTCCAGCCTTGGCTAGATTTTTTGCGCCGTTATGCCCGTGTCCGAAGCTGTTTATCTACTGTATTGTCAAGTATAAGCTTGCAGGTACCCAAAGGGACCACTAATGTAGAGAATTCATTAGAGAGTTTGTTGGTCGTACCCTTTCTGGCCAGCTTATCCGCTTTGCAGTTACCGGGAATGTCGTTATGTTCCGATACCCATGTGATACAAACATACATATATCGATTCGCCACCTCGTTAAGACATCTGCGACAGTCATATACCATCCTGGAGTTCATTACATTGGAATCCAATGCTTTGATAGCCGCTTAGCTATTCGTGCCAAAATGCGATTCTTCCCTTCAGTGAGTGTTTTTCGGATACAAAGGGTCTTTTAACCGTTCATGGGATTACAGAATACTTCATTCTGTTCTGTTATCTGAGTAAGGGCGACTCGATCTAATACGTTGCTGTTGCAGCTAACTTAACGTTAGTTATGCAGAAATAATTTCTGTTGTTATTCGAATTCTAATCAAAATCTCCTGTTGCATTTTTTTTTCTGTTATTAAAACACATTTTTGCTTATATTTATGTTAGCAAAAAAAGAGAAATTATTTTTACATGCTTGTATCTATCCAAGGTAGAATTAGGCTTTAGCCCCGATTAGCCAAACGTACACGGAACGTACATACATTCGTTTTTAGAATACGAAAAGCAATGAAAACGCTTGCCGAATCGTAATGTAATTTCGGTAAGCATTTGCATTGCTTTTCATATGCTAAACATGAACGTATGTTACATTATGTTCCATCAACGTTTGACTAAACAGGGCTTTTACGTTTTGCTACATTCCCTATGTCCATATAACAAATATGAAGGGAAGAACAAATTTTTTTTTTCTTGGCTTACAGCACATTTTACTGATGGTTTAGATAGCTTTCAATGGTTGAAATATAAAATTTATTACGAATATTAATAAAAATGTTGGAAATAAAATTCTTTAACACGCACAACCTAGCCCTACCTCGTATGAGGAGTGCATGTAATGTGCTGTGGTAAAGTGTTAAAGGATACTGAATCCTGTTAAGCGGCAAGCAAGCATGTATGTGCAGCACCGTACAGTTTGTCAGACATTGTGGAAGTCATAAAATTTTATGAAATTGCTCTTAATAATGTACGAAAATTACCCCTTTTTTATGACATGTACATACTCTTAAGAGATTTGAAAGAAAAATTTTCAATTTTTACTTAAAAATTGTTGAAATTTTTTTCTACATTTTGCGGTTTGAGTGGCTTTGTTTTTTTCTTTAAAATTCCATTTCAATTTTCCGTCTCTCATCGTTTTTATCTAAAGAAAACGAGCAAAGCTTTAACTATTTTTGGTTTCAATTTTCCTTCTCTCTCTACTCTCTACCTTTTGTGTTGATGCCAGGTGTTGAATAATTCAGTACTTTTGTACTTTTTTCAGTACTTTTTTAATTCGGAAATACCGCAGTACCCTCACATATTTTATGTGTTGAGCTTTTCAACTATTAATGCTTTAGCGCAACATGTTCAATGCAATGCTAAAGATAGAATTAGGCTTTAGCCCCGCTTAGCCAAACGTTCACGGAATACGTACATTCATTTTTGGAATACGAAAAGTAATGAAAACACTTGCCGAATCGTAATGTAATTTCGGTAAGCATTTGCATTGCTCTTCATATGCGAAAAACGAATGTACGTTCCAACATTGTACATAACGTTCCAACCAGTGGTGTTGTGCTAATTTTTTTTTAACGGCAACGCGTATATATTTTAAAAACGTTAAAAATATGAGCTCGTAGATTGCAAATAAAATAAAAGTAAATCTGTGTTTATTTTTTTGTTAATTCTTTATTTTCTGCACAACTTTCGTGCCACTGTTCGAACTTATTCTACGCATACAATGATAATTTCCACAATATGTGCTTGTTCGTGATATTTCTCTGCTTATAACCTTTTTTATAAGCAACAACAACACTTGTTAGTTATTCTTCTTTGCTCACAACCTTTTTTGTAAGCACCACACTAACAACTGTTTTCTTCACGCAACTTGTCTGCACACAAGTCTGACTGGATTATAACTCGATCTCGTATCTTCACACACCACTGGTTGAATTCTCACTCAATTCAACGCGACGTCGTCACACGACTAACTTCACTCGAACTCCGAGAATAACGTGTCTTCATACACGGCTGACTGAATTCTAACTGAATCATCGTTGCTCGCTTTATCTTGCCTTTTATATCACTCGATCAACAGTGTGATGAATGCCCTTGAAGGATGATGACGACCTTCGGGAACAATCCAAAAATGTAAACAACTTGTTTCCATTTTTGTTGTTCGTGTATCTTATTTACTCTCGTCCAGGCAGAGTTGTTGTTGTTTTGTTTGTTTGTCTTTCTGCTATATATTTTTTTTATACAAGGACTTTGTTGCTATATTTGTTTGTTTATTCATCGATCTTGTAAACAAGCACTGTTGTTTTTGTTGCTATATGCTTACTCATTCGTTGATCACGTGAACAACTGCATTGTTTTGTTTTTGGAGCTTTTGTTTTTATGCGTGATCAACTCCATTGTGTTGTTTTTGGAGCTTTTGCTTATTATTTTAACAACACCATTTCCATTTTCGTAACAATATAATTATATAGACAAGGCCGATCCTGGGTAGGCGGCCGCTCTGTGCGGTCTCATGTCCCAAATTTAACGACGGGGGTGATTTTCCATGATAATCCTGGCGGCGGCGTTTTTTTTTTTAGGTCTCATGTCCCAAATTTGACGACGGGGGGGGGGAGGGAGATTTCCCCCAATTTTCGCCCGTCGCCAGGTTTTAAATACTCAAATTCTTAAGTAGTAATTCGTTCGGGTTCACGTTCACGTTTTTGTTTCGGTTCGGGCCGAGTTCCGGTTCAGCAGAAAAAAGCGTTCCGGACTCCGGTTCACGGTTCGAAATAACAAGCCGGTTCATTCTGGTTCGGGTTCGATTCAAACCCTTGTTTATAAAAATACATATAAAAATTCGTCAAAAATTAAAAAAAAAAATCAGCAATTCTTTTTAATTTTTTTTTTTCAAAACGTCAGCCAATTCTCGTTATCAGAAATCATCTTTAGTTCCGGAACGCGTTCCTGTCCAAAAAGGAAGTACCGGAACGACGTTCCGGAGCGTTCCGGCTCGACAACACCACTGGTTCCAACGACATTTGACTAAACGAGGCTTTTACGTTTTGTTACGTTCAGAATCAGCTGTTTTTGTCCTGTATGTGTTTTAAATATAAATAAATAGTCTAGTCTAATAGTGTCCTGGCTTGCTAGATGTGAGCCCATGGCAGATAGTTTCCGTTAAAACGAAATATGAAAAAATATTTCTACGGCGTCTTCCTTCTGGCAAAAACTCTGAGTGTAAAATAAAAATTGCCATGATAAAGTTTCTTAAAGACATCTGTCGTTCGGAATCGACTTTAAACTGTAGCTACCGCCACTCATGTATAAAATTAACACACACAAAATAAGTGGTGTGAACAAAATGTGTCAACTTCACGTTTGAGCGACCATCAGAAGTTGACCAATGTTTGCGCAAAGAGAAATAATAATATTTGCAAAAAACACAAATATTAGCCGACTTCTGGAAGTTGTGCAAACCTGAAATTGACATATTTTGTGATAAACAATTAAGATCCATCAAAAATTCAGAAAATTTTTGAACTAAAAGTTTATTTGATGACAAGACATATATAAAAAATATAACACGACTGTTATACTATTTAAATAAGAACTACGGTAATTTGTGTCCGATTTGATCAAACGTAGTGCCAATCTCTTCACAAGATAATGCACTTTCAGAATGTCATCTCTTATTTCATATTTTTTAAGTAGAGTTTGTTACTACGAACGGACAAACTTGAAAAATATGAAAAATATTCGAATTTTCCAAGTTTAATTCATCAAACTTCATAGCATATTAAGTCGAATAATAGATATATGTATACCGTTTTAAAGATCCATCTCTCTCCTTTCCAACAAGATTTAAATTTTGTAAATCGGGTCAGAAATGTTTGAGTAATCCAGGAATTTGTGCGTAAAGTAAATAAAAAACTGTTTTTGTCAAATAAAACAAGTTTGGAGGGTTCGAGTAATAATCACCCTTATTCTGATTGTCGTCGTCGTCGTCGTTACCAAAAATGATGTCGATAAAATCAGAGTCGACAAAATCTGAGTCTACACAACACAATATCGACGGCGTATTGACTCACAGAATACCAAATGTGTGTCGACAGTCATCTATAACTGTCAATAACGACATACAGAATACCAATTTTAAACAGTCGACGCAAGACGACGTCGACGACGACAACCCGAATAAGGGTGATTAAAAAAAAAATATTTTTGAGATCTACTCAACAAAACTCACAACCTACACTATGTCATTAGCCGGGTGTATTTAATTTTTTTTATTTTCTCGCATAGTGTTATGTATGTGTGTATGTATGTATATTTTACAAAAGTACCATTTAATGCAAAAAAGTACTTTTTCACTTATAGTTCAGTACCATTTCAAAATTTAAATTTTGCAACACTGGTTACTGGCTGTTTAAGACGTTTGTCTCGCTTTATATTTTTCTCGTGGTTTTGACTGCGTTTGTGACTGCACTTTGGTTGGCTAGCGGCGTTCGTGGTTTAAGGCCATAAAATGTTAAATGATTTCTATTTTCATTTCAAAAATGGTTGGGGATTTTTCTGTCTGTTTCTCGGTCTTGTTGTGCCACTTTTTGTTGTCAGTGTAGTGACGACTTCTCATTTTCTTTCGCTTTTATTCTTCAAAGCTAAAGGGAAATGCTTTTTTCGTTTGATAAAGTACATTCAACACACATTTTACTGGCGTTTCGGGTGTATCCTGTTGCTTTTTCCATTGAAATATGGGAAATATGGCAACAAAGACTGTGGGGGAAAAATATATAGGAAAAATGAGAATAAGAATAGGATCAATCAATGGAAAAATTAGAAAAGAGAAAAAGCTGTGACCTAGAAGGCATTCTATGTCCTCGTATACTTGATGACTTATTGCTTTAAAACAAAGGTAAGTATTATTACCAAGGAATGCTAGAATGGTTGTCCAGTCAAGGATATCAAGAACTATAATCGTCTTTTCCTTGGTCTATGGTAGGCAAGCTTGTAGCTTCGCAACGAGGCTGTGTAATAAAAGTGTGTGAAGCAATTTGAAGCCGCCCTAGTCTAGTAGGTAGTGTGTTGGCTTATTGAACGTAAGGCCACGGTTCAAATACCAGGTCAAACTTCAAAACGGAAATATGAAAAATTTACTCCTTTGGTGACTTCCTCTCAGCAGATTTCTAACAAACACTCTGTGTGTAAAAAAAAAAAATTGCCATGAAAAGTTTCTCAAAAAATCTGTCTTTCGGAATCGACTTTAAACAGTAGGCCCCGCTACTCATGTATAAAATTAACACACACACGGCATAAAGTGGTGTGAGAAACTAGGTCCATAATCCTGACTGAAGGGGGTTGTAATGTATGAATGTATGTATGAAGCAATTTGAAGGCTACATACGCTGCAGGAGCATTGGTATACGGTCTCAGAGTAAAATAAACGGAACTCGCGGCTATCCGAACTTTGATAGGAGCCAAAAAAGGCGCGATATAGCAATACTATCCTGACAGTGTGGCCTTTATATGAGCTGTTGGCTCATACATGGTTAACCCGATTGCGCAAACCGTAACAGCTAGACAGAGGAAATAGGATCAGTTAGATCACAGGCCATTGGAGGCTATTCAGGGCTATAAACAGATACGTTTTTACCTTCTAAAAATGTTTAAAATATGAGCTCGTATACTGCAAATAAAATAAAAATGAATTTGAGTTTAGTTTTAATCAAAAAATTCTTTATTATTCGCTTAATTCTGTGTGCCACTGTTCACAACTTGATGTAAACAACAACAGTTGCTTTTCTTTGTTATTCCTCTGTTCATAACCTTTGCATAAACAATAACAATTTTTAAACAATTGTTTGACAGATCTTTGTAACGGAGATCTTTAAACCACGATTACTCTCTTCAAATGCACCGCGTCTTCACACAAGACTGACTGAACTTAATGCAGTGCGAAATTTTGTGTGGACAGAGAAGACAAAATGGAAAAGGAAGAGAAGTGATGATTCTTATCGACCCAAATAGATTTCAATCAGCTTAATATTTTGCTGAGAAGGAGTTGGACAGTTAAAGCAGCAAGTAGCAATCAAGCCCTTAGATTGATTATGATTGCATACTAGAGTAACGTGAGTCACCTTAAGAGAGCTATTTTAACTTTATTACGTTACAAGTTTCTCGACACAGTAACTTCATGTTTTGACAACGCCAATTTTTTACCAATATCTTGCGATTTGACGAGGTTAGAGATTTTTTGTGTTGCTATGTCAAAAACTGTGTAGGCCCATTTAGTCCCTTAATATTACAGGGTTTGTAAGCCAACGTTCGACAAGTTATCAAAGAGATACGATTTAAAATGAGTGAAAAAATTATCGATTATTATCTGATAAGGACTGCGCTTACCCCTATGCGTGCTCAAGTGAGTAAGGCCTACCACTCCCAACTAACCTAACCCAACCTAACTTTAAAAGTATCATCTGATCAAACAAATTCAGAGATGTTCATTGAAATTACACGGTATTTCGTACATATTGGCAAGCTCAAGGCTTTATTTGAGTTTTTTTTTTTTCTTAGCATTGGTTTTGAAAACGGAAAAATATTTTTTTCCCTTATCCAATAGATTTACGGTTCAACCTAAATACAGTCAAACTCGGTTATAACGAACTCAGTGGAAAAAGAAAAAATAGTTCGTTATAGGCAAAGTTCGTAATAAACGGGGTCATCGAAGAAAATATAAAATACAAATAATTTTTTTCATTTATTAAAAACAAAAAATATTTTTAATAATTCTGATGCCATCCAAGCGTTTTTGTTTGCTTCATATTGCAAAGGAAGCTCATAAACATTTTTAAAACATCGCGGCTTTTTAAATTTTCCGATCACAAATAATGGAAGTTTGTCGGAGCCATCTGCGTTACATCCAACGAAAACGGTTAGCCTCTCTTTTGAGGTTTTTGAACCAAAGCATTTATCTCCTTTAAATGCTAGTGTTTTATCGAGCAAACACCTATAAAATAAGCCAAATTCATCACAATTATAAATGTGACTTATTGCGTATTTTCTCAAAAGGGGAAGTAGTATTTTGTTTGTCCAATTTGCTGTGACTTCTGGTTCGACACTATTAGACTCTCCATATATTTTTTTGAAAACAATTTCATTTCTAGTTTTAAAGCGGTCTAACCAGCCATCTGCTGCCGTAAACTTGATGTTAAGGTCTCTTGCTAATTTGTTGGCTTTCTCCATTATTAAACTTCCACGAACGGGTGTATTTTCGGCACGTACCTGTTGAAACCATATCAACAAAGCCCGCTCCACCGCTTCATATTTCTGAGGGTTCGTTATAAAAAGGTAAAATGTATGAAATTTAATTACTGGGACCATTTAAAGTAGTTCCTTTTAACCGAGAATTCGTTATAAACGAGTTCGTAATAAACGATGTTTTTTGTATGAAAATTGTTATTAAAACGTTGGGACTTGAAAATATGTACGTAATAACCAAGAATTCGTTATAACCGAGTTCGTTATAAACGAGTTTGACTGTATATGGAAACTGTAGAGTTTTTGTTTTCATTGTTATTTGTTTTGTTGTGCTGCTATTGTTACAATTTTTTCCCCCATTTTTAACGCATATCACTGGAAACTTTGTCTTTATCTTTGGCGATAAAAAGGCAAGAAAATCAAAAGAAGAAAAATAAATTCGAAAAGAAAAAAAAAAAATAGAAAAACGGAAGTGATAATAAAATATTAAATAAATAAAATGATGAATATTTAAATAGAAATTTAATATGTATACCAAATACAGATAAAGTCGTCATCATCATTACCTCTGCCTTTTTGACATTGTCTACTGCAATAGTTGGGAGAAAAAAAAATTAACATTGAACGCCATTTTTTTTGGCATTTGTGGAAGATAATGTTCAGACTCTGTCACAGGCTATTTAGTGTAAAGACATTAATAACGTATGAGTGATATTTAATTTGTTGCCACAACACAAACACACTCATACGCCAACGGGCAATAAAATTGTTATTCTTTGAATAGCCAACCATAGTACATACTAGCACTTGAGTTGGCAAATTTATTTTATAACCAGCAGTGTGACCAATTTAGCATTTTTGCAGCTAGATTTAGCATTTTTTTTATTTTGATTTAGCTGCAAATTTTCGATTTAGCATTTGGCATTTTTTTTTTTAGCATTTTTTAATAATTTGTTTAACATTTTCTAGCTTCAATTTATTTTCCATTTTGACCCCTGTTACAATTAAAATTTTATTGATTGTACATAGTTTAATCGTAACCACGTAAACGATGAAAAGATGTGGATTGAAAAGATTGAATAAATGCTGAGAAAGTTTTCAAATAACTAAAGAATTAATCCAAAAATGTGATACAAATATATATAATATTATAACAGAGCCCTCAGAAAGTGAAGAATACACTTTTGATGAAGTATTTGATATGTAGCCAAAAGTTGGTATTTTTGTTTAAACTAATTTATTTGTAAAGTACAAATGCTATTAAATAGCAGTATAGTTCTGTTTTGCCATTTTAAAATATATAAAACTAGCTGACCCGACAGACGTTGTCCTGTCCAAATTAGAAAAAATGTTTGTGTTCGATTTGTGAATTTGTGAGAAGCTGTTTGAATTGTGTAAAAATAGTGAAAAAGAGAAAAACCACGTACTTTTAAATGATAATTTTTATTTATGTAGGTTTGAGGTGTGTTTAAATTACATTTGATTTGAAAATATGTACAATATGGTGTTATATTTACATTTTGATTGAAAGATTGATGTTCAGGAACCAATTAAAATAAAGAAATACTTTTTTCTGTTGCTTTGCAGTGATATCGTAGTTTCCTTCATTGCAATGCTTTATGATACACGACATTTTTAGTTTTGTTGCCTGGCGCGTAAATAAATAATGCTGATGGTGTTCCGACACGGGAACAGGCGACATACAATTGACCATGCGAGAAGCATCGATTTTCAAGGTTAATGCCGCAAACACGCAATGACTGCCCTTGAGATTTATTAATTGTCATAGCGAATGCAAGCCGTACTGGAAACTGCAATCGTTTAAAATCGAATGGCATGTCGGTCAGAGCCATTGGGATCCGTGGTATCAAAACGTCTTCTCCTTTGTACTTTCCTTTAAGTATTGTTGCTTCGATGACGTTATTCATCAGGTTTTTTACCGCAAGTCGGGTGCCATTACAAAGACGTGGTTGGTTTATGTTTCGTAACATTATGATTACCGATCCGACTTTCAGTTGGAGATTGTGAGGCGGTAATCCGGGTAATTCCAGCGTGTTTAAAAACTCGGTTGGATAGTTGACAACATCATTTTGGGAAGTAACGGAATCCACCGATTTGTACGTCATCAATTCGACAGCAATTTCACTTTGAATCTTAAAATTCAATTCGTCGACATCAATGTTTTTCGCAGCCAATATAGCACGTTCGCTCAACCAATCATGATTTTTGTAATTTTGTGCAATGTTTGGAAATACCTTTCGGATTAGTTCGGATTTTGATTCGGTGAACTGACAGAAACCGGGGGGAAATTGAATGCAACCGGTCGAAATGTCAACCGAGATTTTGCCGTTGCCAATGTCCAAACGTTCCAAGATTTTAGATAAATCGAAAAAAAGTGGGCGTAAAAGTGGGCGTGGTCAATTATTCTTTCAGTAAAACTTTAAATTTGATTACTAAGAACATGTTTTAAAAAATTTAGCCAAATCGGTGCAGCCGTTTTCCGATTTTAGATAAATCGAAAAAGTGGGCGTAAAAGTGAGCGTGGTAAATTTTTCTTTCAGTAAAAACTTAAATTTGATTACTACGACCATTTAAATAAAAGATTAGCCATATCGGTACAGCCGTTTTCCGATTTTAGATAAATCGAAAAAAGTGGGCGTAAAAGTGGGCGTGGTCAATTTTTCTTTCCGTAAAAACCTAAGTTGGATTATGACGAACATTTCAGTAAAAAAATTGTCCAAATCGGTCTAGCCGTTCTCAACTGATGCAATTACCAACGAACGACAATTGATTTTTATTTATATAGATAGATAGATAGATAGATGTACATCAGAGAACTGCAAAAATCACATTTTTGTTGATTTATTTATGCACACAAATTTTTATACACGATCGATCAGAACACTCGAACGACTACTGCTAATGATCGCACATACCGCATTCAAACCAATCATTTCGAGTGTTATGCAAATGTTCGATTGACAATCAATCGATCAATGCAGACACCGCAAAAATAATGTCTGTTTCAAACGATTGTTGAACGAGTATCAATCGATCATGATATTTTGCATTAATGCATTTTGGTTTTTGGTTTCGATCAATGCAGACACCGCAAAAATAATGTCTGTTTCAAACAAGTGTTGAACGAGTGTCAATCGAACATTTGCATAACACTCGAAATGATCGGTTTGAATGCGGTGTATGATTTGATCAACAAAGTTTTCATACGATCATTGTTTCGTTTGATTTGAAAATGAACGATTACAACGAGTATTAAATGCATATTTGCTTCGTTGAGTGAAAGTATCATGTTTTTCGAGTACTCATTAAATCATGATTGTTTTTCAATCACCGGTTGCAGTTCTCTGATGTACATAGTATATGTATAAAGACTGCAAAATATATATTTTTAATTTTTGTTTTATAATTTTAGGTTACGATTCTTGAAGAGAATAAATAATTTGTTTTTGAGTTCGATTTGGTTTTATTTATATAATAAAACTTAATTTGTGGAAACAGCTGCACAAATAGTGAAGAATTTCTTCATAATATTATAAAAAAAAAAAAATTTAGCATTTTTTTTTTGGCTTTTAAAAATCCATTTAGCATTTATTTTGGCATTATTTTGGATAGGATTTAGCTGCAAAAATTTTTGAGACCTGGTCACACTGATAACCAGGGTTGTTGATTTTTTGTTTTTCTTTCATTCGGAAAGTATTTTGAATAAGTGCTTCTATTTTTAGATGGAAATATTATATTAAAGTTGTTACAAATGATGATGATGATGATGATGATAGTGATGATGACGATGATGTTGATGATGTTGGCAAAATGTTATTTGCTATACCAGTATACGAGTATAAATAATTTCCCATATGATTTAAACCCGATTTCTTGGTTTCCGTTAAATATTCAACTCGTATTCAATTTACATTTCTAACCGGCTGCAGGGCAAACAAAACAGTGGAGTGGCAAACATGGCAAATATTATTCAGTCATGTGATAAATTAATGTGCTTTCATGTACGTGATACGACGTAATGATATGAGAAAAGTGAACATTTTTGTATTACAAAGTGTAAAAAGCTTTTGGGAGAATTTTTTTCTTCTTAAAGATAAGAATTCTTAAAATTTAAATTTCATAAATTTTTAAATTTTGTTGTATTTTCTTACAAAAAATAATTTATTTTGTTTGTATTTTTCATTCCTTTTGTTAATAATAATATAATGCTGAGAGGAAGTCATATTTCATATTTTGTTGGAGATGTCTGAGTTGGGTTTTGAACCGTGCTCTCACGTCTAATAAGCCGACACACTATCTACTAGACAACGGCGACTTCGAATCACAATGCAAAATCATTTTCAGAATGCATGATCCAGCTGTTGCTGGCAGTTCTTACACTCGGCTCATGGGAAAAAAGCATATACGAACAAATCTAGCGTCACCGCTTGTTTGTCTTCGCCTTCACTAGGGATAATAATGCCAGTGTTGATATAAAGTCTAGGGTTACTTTTGCTAGCAGCTGCTATTATTATTCTTCAAGGTACAGAAGCACCGATGCAGTTGCCTTCAGAGTATTCAAGAGTTCTACGCAAGATACCGTATTCGATGGGAATACGAGTTGGCGAGTTGGATTTGATATGCTCCCCAAAAATATTTACAATACGGCCACTTCCTTTACTTACTTAACTTAACCTTTTAGTTAGGATTACAACCTAGTTTCCCACACTACCCATATCCTGTTTGTGGTAATTTTATTCTATAGTGATGGAACCTAAAGCTTAATGCCTAATTCGAATGACAGATTTACAAAATTTTTCATGACAATTTTATTTATTTTTGGAATTTTGTCATAAATCTGCTGAGAAGAAGTCGCCTTTTCTTTATATTTCGTTTTGTACGAACCACGAACTCGCCTTCACTTACCACTATATAAAAATGTAGCCTAGAAACTTAAGTGACACTAACATCTAATCAAAATACAGAAGAGGCAAGTTCATCTAACTTATTTCCTTTTCAATGCTTTTTCGTTCCTCATTCGTTAGCATAATTAAAGGGGGATATATGTATGTCAGCTTCACCCAAACTAAGTCAAGTTACAAACCTCTAGTATTGGCAGTATACCTGACAGCAATATTATGCCTTTGTATGCTCGCATTACTAGGAAACCATATTAGTTTGACAGCTGAGCTAGCGAGTTAATGTACACTAGAGCCCCGACTTGCGTCGACCCGATTTGCGTCGTTTCGATTTGCGTCGCTTTTTAAAAATTGACAAAACTCAGCTTGCGTTGTTGCAATTTCAATTCGCGTCGATTAAATTTCCGTCGTTTCGTCCCCGATTGGAGTCGATTCGATTTGCGTCGTTTGAATCCCAACTTGCGTCGTTTAAATTTCGATTTGTGACGCTACATACGTTTAATTTTTTTCTTGCAGCATTGAGTACTCCCATTTTAGTATTTGTATTGTGGTACATATTTAGAATTTTTTTTGTATTTTAAAATTCTTGCAACTTCTGTTTATTGTTTTGTTATTTCTTTATAATAATTAAAAAACATTTGTTGAACTAAATAAAATAATGAAAAATGTTTTCATTATTCATTCATTTTGCATTCGTTTGAATTCTTGGTCCCAATAAATTAAATTTCGATGCATTTGTATAGAAAAAGTTGTTTCGATTTGCGTCGTTTCGATTTGCGTCGTTTCGATTTGCGTCGCAATTCTCCGGTCCCCATTAACGACGCATGTCGGGGCTCTAGTGTACTTAAAATGGCTTTTGGATGTCATTGCGTTAGAGTTAAAAACATTATTGGGAGAGGCGTTCAATCCTAGACGCAAACCACCTTCTTAAAAACAATGTAACTCAGCAAAGAGAATACAATGTAAAGGTCATTTCAATAAATGCCTCCTCATTCAATGCTGTTTCCGAGTCATGAAACATCATCATCGAGTCATGAATGAAGATTGAAATCGCATCGTTGAGATGTACAGATTCCACAACCCAATTAGTTTTGGATGGCATTCTAATTCTGTAGAGTACTACCCGAGTTTAAGGGTAGGTATTCTGTGTTTTGACTAAATCCTAGACTGCTGTTATGACATATTCGAGAGTGGCTTACAGACAGAGCATTTTTTCAGAATGGTCACTTGGATTTCATAATAGCAAGATGGGATAGTAGCTACAGCTTGTTTAGAATCGCATGCCATTCACCAGATCAGAGTGGAAATAGTAAGAAATTGTTCTTATAATCGCGATGTACGTTACAAGCAGAAAAGGGCGCTTAAGCCCTTATATCTTTGCAAAGCTCTTCTTCTTAAAATGTAGGAGCCTCTTACACATTCATACATACATACATACATTACTAGTGATTACAACCCTTCAGTCAGGATTACGACCTAGCTTCTCACACCACTTACGTTGCGTGTGTGTGTTAATTTTATACATGAGTGGCGGTAGCTACAGTTTAAAGTCGACTTCGAACGACAGAAATTTGAGAAACTTATCACAGCAATTTTTTATTTACCCTCAGAATTTTTGCCAGAAATCTGCTGAGAGGCAGTCGGTGAAGAAATAATTTTTTTCATATTTCGTTTTGTTAGAGATGCCTAAGCTGGGGTTTGACCCGTGGCCTCACATCTAATAAGCCAACACACTACCTACCAGACTACGGCGACTAGAGGAGGCGCATACAGTCTTTTTCATTAGGTTTTCAGTGTTACGTGTACGTGAAAGCAAAAAGTCGCCAAAGTATCATGAATCCTTCGTAGTTTCAAAAGTTCTACCAACTAATTTTGGTGGTCAGAGCTCAGGAACTTATAATGCTAATTCCTAGACCGTCTGCACAAGACTAAAGGTCACTTAATGATGATTTCATGGCTTCCAATATTGTGAATCGAAAATGTTCCCTTATTAGGGGTACAAATATGCTCTACATACGTGATTGCCGTGGTACTTGTACTATTGAGGCTAAAAACGTTTCTGAACAATGTGCCAGAGAAGTGAACTCTGTGCCCTAACAGTGCCAAAACTAACTGGTTAATGGCCCTGAAAATTAGCAAATATTCCTTACAGTTCCTTATTCTCTGGTCGTATAATATGTGTTGTACAGAGAGTCTACAATCGAGGATATATTTTCGAAGATGCTATTAATAATGGAGAGGAAAAATAACAGTCGTTTAATGTAGAAAAAGAACAAGAAAAACTAATCAATACAGGCATAGGAACAAAGCAATGACAATAACAAAACTACATAGGAAGATCATAGAAGATTAAGTCTAGAAGTTGACAGACCGAAATGTAATGTTAGCTGACTCATACCTATTCTTTTAATTTTTTATTTTAAAGAATTTATTTAACTATAAACCTTTTTAAAGGTTTTAGTTTCTTTCCACTGTTCTTTGGTGGCTGTAATAAAAAACAAAAAAAAAAAAACAGAGAGAGAATAAGTGTAAATCCCATAGAAGCTTAACAAAGATGTCATGTTATTTTCACATACCGAAAAAATGTTTTAATTCAGTAGTAAAATGCCCTTAAACCATGCTGCAATAGAGCATTTTGAAGGCATTATTTTGTTGTTTGAGTTTGAGCATGTTTCCTGCATATGTACGTACGTATGTCCTACAGAAAGACATAAAATGGGCATAAAAGAAGGGGTTTAAAGGCGCAACGTATACAGGCAAGGACACACGAAGACAGACGTATTGTAACTGTTAAAATAAAATAAAAAACAAATAGAAAGAACGGAAGAAAAGTAATTTTCTTAACACATTTACATTTGGAATATTTAAATATAACGGGAGATTTTTTTAAAGCATTGGGATTTAAAAATTGAAAAAAAAAAATTGACAGAAAAGGAAATCAAATATTTTTTTTTTTTTTTTGTCGAACGTCCCCGGCCTCACACTAACCCACCCTCACCCGACCGCGGAGGGCTCGTCCCCATTACGTAGGGACACGTACACACTACAGTCCGGACTATTTAGGCAGTTGATATCGGCAAAGGTAGATAGTAGGTAGTGTATTGGTGTAATAAGACGGGAGACCGTGGTTCAAATTTCAGCCCATGAAAAAAATATTTCTTCTGCGACTTTCTCTTAGCAGTTTACTGGAAAAAACTCTGAGAGTAAAATAAAATTGCCATGAAAAAATCTGTCGTTTGGTGTAGATTGCAAATAAAAAATAAAAAAAAAAAATTTGTGTTCAGTTTAAATTAAATTCTTTATTGTTCGTACAATTCTGTGTGCCACTGTTTACAACTTGATGTAAACAACAACAATTGATTTTCTTTTCTCTTTTTCTCTTTTCACTCTTTTGCGTAAACAATAATAATTATCAGACAATTGTTTGGCAGATCGTTGTAACGGAAATCTTCAAACCAGGATTACTCTTTTTAAATACACCGCGTCTTCACACAAGACTTACTGAACTTTTACTAACTCCGTTGCCTGCTTTTGTTTTGCTTTTTATACAGCAACGTAAACAGTCTGATGAATGTTCTTGAAGGTCGAATGTTGTTCGTGGCTTCGCCTTCTCGAGAACTCTTTAAATGTAAACATCGTTGTTTCATTATTGTTGTGTGTTTGTTTACTTGTTTATCAATTTTTTATGCTGGTGTTTTGTTGGTATATTTTTGTTTACTTGTTTACCGTGTAAACAGGTTCATTGTTTTTTGTTTTTGTAGCTTTTGTTTACAATTTTAATGTTAAACGATGTAAAAGCAAAACACCACTTCCTTTTTCGTAACACTTTAAAAAATGAAGCAACAAAAAAAATCACCCGTTATTTTTGAAAAGAAAAACCACAGAAATCATTGAAGATATATAACATGTGTCTGCCATGAAAGGATACAAAATTGTGTATGTGTTTTGCAGGATTTTCCTGTGTCTTTTAAGAACCCTGTAAGCAATACCTGTTAGAGGATAATGACAATAGTATGGAGCGGTAAGAAAGGATCTTTGGTTGTAGAACATTAAAGTGATTTTCATAATATTAAACACAATGAAAGAAAGAAATAAGAAATGAGTGAATGTGTGGTGGTTGGTAGCATATTTAAAAGGCAAAAGGATATGTTTTATTTTAATGCTTCGGCTTCATGTTTTATTATGAAATGCAATATCCTTAGTTTTATTGTCCATGGCATGTTATCAGCAAGTACTGCTGCTGCTGGTAATTGAAGCTATTAAGCGTAGGCTTTCACTCTCTTATGGTGATCTTTAACAACCATAATTTTGATAGAAGTCCTCTAAAGCCACTGGTCATTGAAAAACCCTTTTTTGTGTCAAAAATAAATTCTAATGTTCCAGTAAATTTTATTTTATTTTAAATACGCTTTTGGGATTCCACTGTATGGAACATTAAGCTTGCAAACGTTGTCCTTTTTATGCTAAAACACTTACTGATGACAACGTATTCCGTTTTATTAGCTGCCATGTCTCTGTCATGAGTTTTTCTTTTCTTTTCTCATTTTAAAAATTAATATCCTTTTGCACATCCTTAGAAATATTATTGTTGAGAAGTTTTTTTTCCCATTGATTTTCTTTTCCATAAGAAAAATGTCAATTTCATATTCATTAGCACCACTGCTCCTCCTACAGCCCTGAGGTATGACAACAGATGTTGGTTGCATGATTTGCAATTAGAAATTATTGCCAGCAAAATAGTTTTTGTTTTTCTCGTAAGGGACGGACATTTTTTTAAATCACTTGATTGGAGAGATAGCTAAGCAGGACTATACATACAGTCAGTACAAGGAGCAAACTACAAAAGAGTTTGATGGAGAGCTTCCAAAAATGGGGACTCTCGGCTATTCTCTCGACTTAACTCTACATTGCTTTAAGGCGGAGAACATAGAATCTAACAAGAATAGAAACCGGTGGGGACTAGTCCGCGGCATAAAGGAGTAATTCTTTGTAATTAGAAAGGATAACTGCATTGAAAAAAGGTCACTAAGGCGCCTCAAAGTAGCAGCTTTTAGCTGATTGGAGAGATTTAATTTGCAGTTGTGGGAAAGCATAGTAGCGCCTTCATAAACGAAAAAAGTTTTAACGGAGCCTTAATGGAAACCAAGATGACTTGGAACAATTTAAAGCTGAGCTTGCGCAGTGTCGTCGTCCGAAATGAGTTTAAAGTGAGCGCCGTAATCATCGACTCCTAGGATATTGTGATTAAATTTTAACATACGAAATGGATTTTAATTTGATGAAGATAGTACGCCTAGAGAATATTTAAGGTTTAATTTTCTTTCCTGTCGTACGTATACGAACAAGTAATGCGAGTTCCTAGTAGAGGTTATCTAAAAGTCATCACAAATTTAGCATAAATTATATGCAATAGTTGTAGAAAATTAGACTTTTCGGATCCCCTCCACCCACAGAAACAGTGGTAGGGGCACTCCACATTTCGTAGGAAGGAAAATGAAATATCTAGATACTGTTGTTTTACTTTTACATTGCTTAACATTAAAATTATAAATAAAAGCTACAAAAATAAAACAATGCAGTAAACAAACCTGTTTACAAATTATCGTCCTACGTAATACATATAACAACAAACACCAGCATAAAAAAAATGGTAAACAAGTAAACAAAAATACAACAACAAACACTACAAGAATAAATGGAATGAACGTTGCTTACATTTATAAAGATTTCGAGAAGGCGAAGTCATGAACATTCGCCTTCAAGAACATTCTTCAGGCTGTTTACTTTGCCATATAAAAGGCAAGGCAAAGCATTCAACGGAGTTAGTGAAGTTCAGCAAGTCTTGTGTGAAGACGCGGTGCGTTTGAAGATCTGCGTTACAAAGATCTGTAGAATAATTGTCTAGTATGTAATTGTTATTGTTTATGCAAAAGGGTATAAACAGAGGAATAACAAAGAATAGCAATTGTTGTTGTTTACATCAAGTTGTGAACAACAGTGGCACACAGAATTATTTGAATAATAAAGAATTTGAATTAAAACTAAACACAAATTTATTTTTATTTTATTTGCAATCTACGAGCTCATATTTTAAACTTTTTTTAAAATGTAAAAACTTAACAATATGTATTGTGATACGAAATGGTTTTTAATTATAATGCCTGAAAGTATGCCACAAATTTTTTATTATGTGGCCGCCTAGAACTATGCTGTATAAGTTTTTATAAGGGATTTGCAGCACTTGTAATTGCCTTTTTTTGAACTTGACAATATTTCTCGCCTTATTCTCACTATCCCGTTGGGTGTATTTGTATGTGTTATCGCACGTTTTATGAGTTTTACAATGTGAAACGTCATACTTAAGGGCCTGTAAAGTATTTTCGAACAATATTTTTTTTCCCATAATTTAACACACACACACACAATATCTTTAAGCTGCACATATTCATTCCAAACCATATTTTATTGTGTGGAATATTTTAATATTCATAACCAGTAGTGAACATCATGATGATGATGATGATCATCATCATGGTGTTGTAAATAAATTTAATTTTTCTTTTTTAATAAATTTTTTCTTCTTTTTCCACAATATTTATTTAATATCTGAAATTATAAAAATTCATATTCCATATGAAATATGTTTTTAAATTTCATTATCCTGGTGATGGTTTTAAGTTTACACGTGTAAATTTTTGTTGTGTCCTTTTCATGTAACGATGTAACACAGTTAAAATGTATTTTTATTGCAGAACTCATAACACCCGCAGTGGATTTCCCTTTGGAGACTTTTATTCTCATATTAAATTCTGTGAAAATTGAAAAAAAAATGGGAAAAATGAAAAAAGAATGTAAAGTGATTTATTAGTTTTTCCTGTATTTCGTAATATTCGTATGGGCCTTTAATAATAAAAAATAAAAAACTACGAAAGTAATGCAATAAGAAGTTTTATGGCTGAAATAAATACCGGGTGTTAAGATAACAATTTGAAAAGAATAATTTTTCTGTTGTTTTTTATAATCCTGTTATCGTGATAAACCCTAGGATCTTCTTTACTGACAGTAAGGATACTCCCCCATGTTTTCTCCTGTGATACATTAATATTTGTTACGTCTTTACGTTTTAAAAACGTTTAAAATATGAGCCCGTAGATTACAAATAAAATAAAAATAAATTTATGTTTAGTTTTAATTAAAATTCTTTATTATTCGCTTAATTCTGTGTGACACTGTTCACAACTTGATGTAAACAACAACAATTGCTATTCTTTGTTATTCCACTGTTTATACCCTTTGCATAAACAATAACAATTACTTGACAATTGTTCGATAGATCTTTGTAACGGAGATCTTCAAATCACAATTACTCTCTTCAAACGCACCGCGTCTTCATACACGACTGACTGAACTTGCCTTTTATATGGCAACATAAACAGTCTGATGAATGTTTGGGAAACATTCGCCTTCTCGAGACCTCTATAAATGTACACATTGTTGTTTCATTATTGTTGTTTGTGTATTTTGTTTACATTTATTCTTGTAGTGTTTGTTGTTGTATTTTTGTTTACTTGTTTATTATTTTTTTATGCTGGTGTTTGTTGTTATAGTACGCAGTGCAACAACTTGTAAACAAGTTCATTGTTTTTGTAGCTTCTGTTTATAATTTTAATGTTAAACGATGTAAAAGCAAAACACCAGTGTCTAAATTTTTTCATTTTCGTAACACATTGAAATTAAGGCCACTTTATTCAAAACAAGTGTCCTTAAAAGTCAATTATGGCCCTTCAAAAAGGTGGTTTCCATCCTCAAGCAAATTTCGAATAGTTTGAAACATGGGACAAATTTCTTTTCATTGTAATTTCCACCGCACAGATAAGTTCTGCGTGCTCATCATCGAAGTGGTAGCTCCCCAACTTGTAAGCTCTTTTGCCCGCTCATTACCAATAATTTCCACATGACTTGCCATCCAGCAGTGGGGTCAGCTTGCTGATACGGTTCCGTATTATTCAAGGGGACTTACATTAAGCACTTTCGTCTTCTTTAAATTTAAATACAATGCAGTGAATGTGTGTTATACAAACGACATATTTTATTCGTTTATAAGACCTATTGAGGTCGTTATGTGTGCCGTGGTTTGCGAAACATCTTATTCGGATTCTCCTGCACACTATCATGGACAGCAGCGTTGCTTACGGCAAACCTTGCATTTCGTTAACGTACGAAATCGTATGACGGGACAAATTTATCACATCACAGTGCGAATAGTTCTCCCGGTAGAATGTTCATGGCGATCGTAAAATAGGCAATGTAAGTGCTACGTTATCCGAACAGAAAATCCGGTTTGAGGAAATAATTTTTTATTATTATTAAAGTCATCCGTGATCCAAACCTTAGGTCAGACATTTTGAACAAAACGAATTGGGAAATAAATATTTCCCATGGCGACTTCCTCTCATTAGGCTTCTGGTAAAAACTCTGAGAGTAAATATAGAAATTGCCATGATAAGTTTCTCATAAAACTGGCTTTCGAAGTGGACGTTCTACAGCTTGATCCTGACACTCATGGATAAAATTAACACACTTAACATGGGTTGTGTGATAAAGTAGGTTGTAAGCCTGACTAAAGGGTTGTAATGACCAAACTTCACGGCAATTTTACTTTATTTCAGATTTTTTGCTAGAAGACTGCTGAGAGGAAGTTGTAGAGAGAAATATTTCATTTTGTTCGAGATTTCTGAGCCAGAACTAAAGGATGTCGTCTAATAAACCAACACAAACCACACAACCTACTAGACTTTGGCAACTTCTGACTTCTCTTCTGTTGTCCTTTTTATAGGAAAATTTTCTTAATGTTCTTGTGTTTGTGTGCTCTAAATAAACGAAAGTACTTTGTTTTCCATGCAAAATAGTACCATTTTTCAATGAAACTTTTACTACAAATTATTCAATTTTATTTGCATATTCTCTGCAAATACTGTAAATGAATTAAATTCGAAATTCAATTTGTTTTGCAACATTGTTGTATCCTTAATTTTAAGGACATTTTCTATTTATTCCCTAATGACTATACGTACGTTTTAATTCCTTAGAAACAATGCGATAAAAAATGACAAAAAAAAGGAATTTTTGTAATAAAATTTCCGAATTTATTTGGCTTGTGCTTGTATTACTAGAAAAACGTGTCAATTAAAGTTTTCACACGCACACGCACGCACACACCCACACTGCAATACAATACAATTGTAAAAATGTATGCAAATATTTGATAAAGACTTAACGCAGGACATTCCTTAACTGGTTGTCCTTTTTGTTTACTAATTGAGTGAGTATGTACTTCTTTTGAATATCAACGAAATGATTGAGTAGGTTTCACTTTCCTTTACTTTTTTGGAGTGTTTGCTTTTGTAGTGTTTGTTTATCGTTTGTTAAACTATTTGGTATACAATGCTATTAGGATGTCCTTAAGACTCCTTTAAAACTACTGATTATAACTAAACACGTTCCAACTAACTGACAAGCTACTAAACACATGTCAGGTTTAGTGTAAGACATGAAGACGTTTTATTATGTACCTTTTCTACTTCCATTTTTTTTTATTTGTTTTCTTAATGTCCTTTGGCAGGACATGTTGTAAAATGTAATTATTTTGATGAATTTTTTATAGCTACTTTGTTCTGCCGTTGTCGAATGAAATTGTCAACCTTGTTTTAATTACTTTTAGAGTGGCATTGATGCTGGCCCTCGATGGAAGGATTTTCTTGGAGGAGAATGGTTTTTAAAGTTGAGAAGCATTGAAGAATATCCAATGTTATCTGTTAATAATGAAAGAGATTCAATTTTTTTTAAAACCTACCAGCTCTTGCTAATGTTGCCTTAGACTCATTGTTATTATTTTGCTGAGAGATTTCCTCTATAATATAGTCTTTTGTGGCATATGAGTCTTCCTATTCCAATCCATACTCCTTCACTTACTTAATTGGCCATTAACAATCCGATTAACGGATTTCGGCCTGCCGTAACATATCCTTCCAGGCGCCTCTGCTTCTTGCGCGCCTACGCCAGTTTTTCAAACCAATCGATATGACAGGGCTTCCTCGATTTGGTCCTTCCAACGCAAGCAAGGTCGTCCTCTTCGCCGATTTCCGCAGATCACCACATCAAATACCCGTCTCACCCGCCGAAGCATTCTCCTCCATTCGAACGAATGGAACGAATGGATGGATATTAATACGCTGCACAACATCTATGTCGTTGAGGAGCTAATACAGCTCACTATTGGATCGTATGCGGAAATCATCGCCAACTCGCACTGGACCCAAGATCTTACGTAGGATTTTTCTCTCGAATACTCTCAACGCTGCTGCATCAGTGCTTAATAGGCTACATGCCTCTGCGCCAATAAGGAAGCACGTGGAGGATGAGCGTCTTGTAGAGTATTAGGGATTCCAATCCATAAAGGTTTTTAATTTGTTAGTCTCCAGAGCCGGAGTTCTCAGCCTTAAGGTGGATAGAATCCTACAAAAACAATGCTTCACATTTGCATCGTTTGCATGGTGCCAGTGTTAGCTTTCGATGTCCAATTTCCATATGGCGTGTCTTTCTTAAAGCATTTCCTATCTTTAAATTTAAATAATACAAACAAAGACCTTTTCAAGCCATTATATGTGGAGCGTCTGGCATATGTCTGTCACGGCTTCTCTACATAACATACATAATACGGTGTTACAACCCTTCAGTCAGCGTTACAACCTAGCTTCTCACATCACTTATGTTGTGTGTGCTAATTTTATACATGAGTGGTGGCGGGACTTACGGTCTAAAGTCAACTCCGAACGACAGATTTTTTGAGAAACTTGTCATGGCAATTTTCATTTACTATCAGGGCTTTTGCCAGAAATCTGCTGCGGGGAAGTCGCCGTAAGAAATGTTTTTTCGGCTGGCCTCATTGTACCTCATTCGATTGAACCAATTTTCGTGCACTTTTTCAAGTGCAATTCTGGACAATGCCATCACAAATGTTGACCTTCAAATGCTCAATTGTCTCTGGTTTGTCGGCATAACACTATTATTTAACGGCGCCTCACAAAAAATAGTCCATATTTATGGAAAAATTATTATTAATTATTATTATTTTTCCAGGCCTTTATTTTACATTTTTTTTAAGAATTTGGTAGAGCCAGTGAAATATTTTTTTTATTAGTTAAACTATTTGAATACCTTTAATTTAGTGTATATATTTTGTAATATTTATGGAAAAATAATTAAAAATATGAGAATATATTGAAAAATTTAAGTGTCCCTATTATTTTTCCAGGCCTTTATTTTACATTTTTTTAAGAATTTGGTAGAGCCAGTGAAATATTTTTATTTTATTAGTTAAACTATTTGAATACCTTTAATTTAGTGTATATATTTTGTAATATTTATGGAAAAATAATTAAAAACATAAGAATATATTGAAAAATTTAAGTGTCCCTATTATTTTTCCAGGCCTTTATTTTACTTTTTTTTTTAAGAATTTGGTAGAGCCAGTGAAATATTTTTTTTATTAGTTAAACTATTTGAATACCTTTAATTTAGTGTATATATTTTGTAATATTTATGGAAAAATAATTAAAAATATAAGAAAATATTGAAAAATTTAAGTGTCCCTATTATTTTTCCAGGCCTTTATTTTACTTTTTTTTTAAGAATTTGGTAGAGCCAGTGAAATATTTTTTTTTATTAGTTAAACTATTTGAATACCTTTAATTTAGTGTATATATTTTGTAATATTTATGGAAAAATAATTAAAAATATAAGAAAATATTGAAAAATTTAAGTGTCCCTATTATTTTTCCAGGCTTTTATTTTACATTTTTTTAAGAATTTGGCAGAGCTAGTCAAATACTTTTATTTTATCAGATAAACTATTTGAATACCTTTAATTTAGTGTATATATTTTGTAATATTTATGGAAAAATAATTAAAAATATAAGAATATATTGAAAAATTTAAGTGTCCCTATTATTTTTCCATTTTTTGTAATATTTATGGAAAAATAATTAAAAATATAAGAATATATTGAAAAATTTAAGTGTCCCTATTATTTTTCCAGGCCTTTATTTTACATTTTTTTAAGAATTTGGCACAGTGAAATATTTTTTTTTTATTAGTTAAACTATTTGAATACCTTTAATTTAGTGTATATATTTTGTAATATTTATGGAAAAATAATTAAAAATATAAGAAAATATTTAAAAATTTAAGTGTCCCTATTATTTTTCCAGGCCTTTATTTTACATTTTTTTTTAAGAATTTGGCAGAGCTAGTCAAATACTTTTATTTTTTCAGTTAAACTATTTGAATACCTTTAATTTAGTGTATATATTTTGTAATATTTATGGAAAAATAATTAAAAATATAAAAATATATTGAAAAATTTAAGTGTCCCTATTATTTTTCCAGGCCTTTATTTTACATTTTTTTTAAGAATTTGGCAGAGCCAGTGAAATATTTTTTTTATTAGTTAAACTATTTGAATACCTTTAATTTAGTGTATATATTTTGTAATATTTATGGAAAAATAATTAAAAATATAAGAAAATATTGAAAAATTTTAGTGACCCTATTATTTTTCCAGGCCTTTATTTTACATTTTTTTAAGAATTTGGCAGAGCCAGTGAAATATTTTTATTTTATTAGTTAAACTATTTGAATACCTTTAATTTAGTGTATATATTTTGTAATATTTATGGAAAAATAATTAAAAATATAAGAATATAATGAAAAATTTAAGTGTCCCTATTATTTTTCCATGCCTTTATTTTACATTTTTTTTAAGAATTTGGCAGAGCTAGTCAAATATTTTTTTTTATTAGTTAAACTATTTGAATACCTTTAATTTAGTGTATATATTTTGTAATATTTATGGAAAAATAATTAAAAATATAAGAATATATTGAAAAATTTAAGTGTCCCTATTATTTTTCCAGGCCTTTATTTTACATTTTTTTTAAGAATTTCTCAGAGCTAGTCAAATATTTTTTTTTATTAGTTAAACTATTTGAATACCTTTAATTTAGTGTATATATTTTGTAATATTTATGGAGAAATAATTAAAAATATATAAGGATATATTGAAAAATTTAAGTGTCCCTATTATTTTTCCAGGCCTTTATTTTACATTTTTTTAAGAATTTGGCAGAGCTATTGAAATATTTTTTTTTTTGTTAGTTAAACTATTTGAATACCTTTAATTTAGTGTATATATTTTGTAATATTTATGGAAAAATAATTAAAAACATAAGAATGTATTGAAAAATTTAAGTGTCCCTATTATTTTTCCAGGCCCTTATTTTACTTTTTTTTTAAGAATTTGGCAGAGCTAGTGAAATATTTTTATTATATTAGTTAAACTATTTGAGTACCTTTAATTTAATGTATATATTTTGTAATATTTATGGAAAAATAATTAAAAATATAAGAATATATTGAAAAATTTAAGTGTCCCTATTATTTTTCCAGGCCTTTATTTTACATTTTTTTTTAAGAATTTGGCAGAGCTAGTCAAATACTTTTATTTTTTCAGTTAAACTATTTGAATACCTTTAATTTAGTGTATATATTTTGTAATATTTATGGAAAAATAATTAAAAATATAAGAATATATTGAAAAATTTAAGTGTCCCTATTATTTTTCCAGGCCCTTATTTTACATTTTTTTTTAAGAATTTGGCAGAGCTAGTGAAATATTTTTATTTTATTAGTTAAACTATTTGAATACCTTTAATTTAGTGTATATATTTTGTAATATTTATGGAAAAATAATTAAAAATATAAGAATATAATGAAAAATTTAAGTGTCCCTATTATTTTTCCAGGCCTTTATTTTACTTTTTTTTTAAGAATTTGGTAGAGCCATTGAAATATTTTTTTATTAGTTAAACTATTTGAGTACCTTTAATTTAATGTATATATTTTGTAATATTTATGGAAAAATAATTAAAAACATAAGAATATATTGAAAAATTTAAGTGTCCCTATTATTTTTCCAGGCCTTTATTTTACTTTTTTTTTTAAGAATTTGGTAGAGCTAGTGAAATATTTTTTTATTAGATAAACTATTTGAATACCTTTAATTTAGTGTATATATTTTGTAATATTTATGGAAAAATAATTAAAAATATAAGAATATATTGAAAAATTTAAGTGTCCCTATTATTTTTCCAGGCCTTTATTTTACATTTTTTTTAAGAATTTGGTAGAGCTAGTGAAATATTTTTTTATTAGTTAAACTATTTGAATACCTTTAATTTAGTGTATATATTTTGTAATATTTATGGAAAAATAATTAAAAATATAAGAATATATTGAAAAATTTAAGTGTCCCTATTATTTTTCCAGGCCTTTATTTTACTTTTTTTTTAAGAATTTGGTAGAGCCAGTGAAATATTTTTTTTATTAGTTAAACTATTTGAATACCTTTAATTTAGTGTATATATTTTGTAATATTTATGGAAAAATAATTAAAAATATAAGAATATATTGAAAAATTTAAGTGTCCCTATTATTTTTCCAGGCCTTTATTTTACATTTTTTTAAGAATTTGGCAGAGCCAGTGAAATATTTTTATTTTATCAGTTAAACTATTTGAATACCTTTAATTTAGTGTATATATTTTGTAATATTTATGGAAAAATAATTAAAAATATAAGAATATATTGAAAAATTTAAGTGTCCCTATTATTTTTCCAGGCCTTTATTTTAGATTTTTTTTAAGAATTTGGCAGAGCTAGTCAAATATTTTTATTTTATTAGTTAAACTATTTGAATACCTTTAATTTAGTGTATATATTCTGTAATATTTATGGAAAAATAATTAAAAATATAAGAATATATTGAAAAATTTAAGTGTCCCTATTATTTTTCCAGGCCTTTATTTTACATTTTTTTTTTAAGAATTTGGCAAAGCTATTGAAATATTTTTTTTATTAGTTAAACTATTTGAATACCTTTAATTTAGTGTATATATTTTGTAATTTTTATGGAAAAATAATTAAAAATATAAGAATATATTGAAAAATTTAAGTGTCCCTATTATTTTTCCAGGCCTTTATTTTAGATTTTTTTTAAAAATTTGGCAAAGCTATTGCAATATTTTATTTTATTAGTTAAACTATTTGAATACCTTTAATTTAGTGTATATATTTTGTAATTTTTATGGAAAAATAATTAAAAATATAAGAATATATTGAAAAATTTAAGTGTCCCTTTTATTTTTCCAGGCCTTTATTTTACTTTTTTTTAAAGAATTTGGCAGAGCTATTATTTATTAGTTAAACTATTTGAATACCTTTAATTTAATGTATATATTTTGTAATATTTATGGAAAAATAATTAAAAATATAAGAATATATTGAAAAATTTAAGTGTCCCTATTATTTTTCCAGACCTTTATTTTAACATTTTTTTTAAGAATTTGGCAGAGCTAGTCAAATATTTTTTTATTATTTAAACTATTTGAATACCTTTAATTTAGTGTATATATTTTGTAATATTTATGGAAAAATAATTAAAAATATAAGAATATATTGAAAAAATTAAGTGTCCCTATTATTTTTCCAGGCCTTTATTTTAGATTTTTTTTAAGAATTTGGCAGAGCTAGTGAAATATTTTTATTTTATTAGTTAAACTATTTGAATACCTTTAATTTAGTGTATATATTTTGTAATATTTATGGAAAAATAATTAAAAATATAAGAATATATTGAAAAATTTAAGTGTCCCTATTATTTTTCCAAGCCTTTATTTTACTTTTTTTTTAAGAATTTGGCAGAGCTAGTGAAATATTTTTTTTTATTAGTTAAACTATTTGAATACCTTTAATTTAATGTATATACTTTGTAATATTTATGGAAAAATAATTAAAAATATAAGAATATATTGAAAAAATTAAGTGTCCCTATTATTTTTCCAGGCCCTTATTTTACATTTTTTTTAAGAATTTGGCAGAGCTAGTGAAATATTTTTTTTTATTAGTTAAACTATTTGAATATCTCTAATTTAGTGTATATATTTTGTAATATTTATGGAAAAATAATTAAAAATATAAGAATATATTGAAAAATTTAAGTGTCCCTATTATTTTTCCAGGCCTTTATTTTACATTTTTTTTTAAGAATTTGGCAGAGCTAGTGAAATATTTTTTTTTATTAGTTAAACTATTTGAATACCTTTAATTTAATGTATATATTTTGTAATATTTATGGAAAAATAATTAAAAATATAAGAATATATTGAAAAATTTAAGTGTCCCTATTATTTTTCCAAGCCTTTATTTTACTTTTTTTTTAAGAATTTGGCAGAGCTAGTGAAATATTTTTTTTTATTAGTTAAACTATTTGAATACCTCTAATTTAATGTATATATTTTGTAATATTTATGGAAAAATAATTAAAAATATAAGAATATATTGAAAAATTTAAGTGTCCCTATTATTTTTCCAGGCCTTTATTTTCCTTTTTTTTAAGAATTTGACAGAGCTAGTGAAATATTTTTATTTTATTAGTTAAACTATTTGAATACCTTTAATTTAGTGTATATATTTTGTAATATTTATGGAAAAATAATTAAAAATATAAGAATATATTGAAAAATTTAAGTGTCCCTATTATTTTTCCAGGACTTTATTTTACATTTTTTTTTTAAGAATTTGGCAAAGCTATTGAAATATTTTTTTTATTATTTAAACTATTTGAATACCTTTAATTTAATGTATATATTTTGTAATATTTATGGAAAAATAATTAAAAATATAAGAATATATTGAAAAATTTAAGTGTCCCTATTATTTTTCCAGGACTTTATTTTACATTTTTTTTTTAAGAATTTGGCAAAGCTATTGAAATATTTTTTTTATTATTTAAACTATTTGAATACCTTTAATTTAGTGTATATATTTTGTAATATTTATGGAAAAATAATTAAAAATATAAGAATATATTGAAAAATTTAAGTGTCCCTATTATTTTTCCAGGCCTTTATTTTCCTTTTTTTTAAGAATTTGACAGAGCTAGTGAAATATTTTTATTTTATTAGTTAAACTATTTGAATACCTTTAATTTAATGTATATACTTTGTAATATTTATGGAAAAATAATTAAAAATATAAGAATATATTGAAAAAATTAAGTGTCCCTATTATTTTTCCAGGCCCTTATTTTACATTTTTTTTAAGAATTTGGCAGAGCTAGTGAAATATTTTTTTTTATTAGTTAAACTATTTGAATATCTCTAATTTAGTGTATATATTTTGTAATATTTATGGAAAAATAATTAAAAATATAAGAATATATTGAAAAATTTAAGTGTCCCTATTATTTTTCCAGGCCTTTATTTTACATTTTTTTTTAAGAATTTGGCAGAGCTAGTGAAATATTTTTTTTTATTAGTTAAACTATTTGAATACCTTTAATTTAATGTATATATTTTGTAATATTTATGGAAAAATAATTAAAAATATAAGAATATATTGAAAAATTTAAGTGTCCCTATTATTTTTCCAAGCCTTTATTTTACTTTTTTTTTAAGAATTTGGCAGAGCTAGTGAAATATTTTTTTTTATTAGTTAAACTATTTGAATACCTCTAATTTAATGTATATATTTTGTAATATTTATGGAAAAATAATTAAAAATATAAGAATATATTGAAAAATTTAAGTGTCCCTATTATTTTTCCAGGCCTTTATTTTCCTTTTTTTTTAAGAATTTGACAGAGCTAGTGAAATATTTTTATTTTATTAGTTAAACTATTTGAATACCTTTAATTTAGTGTATATATTTTGTAATATTTATGGAAAAATAATTAAAAATATAAGAATATATTGAAAAATTTAAGTGTCCCTATTATTTTTCCAAGCCTTTATTTTACTTTTTTTTTAAGAATTTGGCAGAGCTAGTGAAATATTTTTTTTTATTAGTTAAACTATTTGAATACCTCTAATTTAATGTATATATTTTGTAATATTTATGGAAAAATAATTAAAAATATAAGAATATATTGAAAAATTTAAGTGTCCCTATTATTTTTCCAGGCCTTTATTTTCCTTTTTTTTTAAGAATTTGACAGAGCTAGTGAAATATTTTTATTTTATTAGTTAAACTATTTGAATACCTTTAATTTAGTGTATATATTTTGTAATATTTATGGAAAAATAATTAAAAATATAAGAATATATTGAAAAATTTAAGTGTCCCTATTATTTTTCCAGGCCTTTATTTTACATTTTTTTTAAGAATTTGGCAGAGCTAGTGAAATATTTTTTTTTTATTAGTTAAACTATTTGAATACCTTTAAATTAGTGTATATATTTTGTAATATTTATGGAAAAATAATTAAAAATATAAGAATATATTGAAAAATTTAAGTGTCCCTATTATTTTTCCAGGCCTTTATTTTACATTTTTTTTAAGAATTTGGCAGAGCTAGTGAAATATTTTTTTTATTAGTTAAACTATTTGAATATCTTTAATTTAGTGTATATATTTTGTAATATTTATGGAAAAATAATTAAAAATATAAGAATATATTGAAAAATTTAAGTGTCCCTATTATTTTTCCAGGCCTTTATTTTACATTTTTTTTAAGAATTTGGCAGAGCTAGTGAAATTTTTTTTTATTAGTTAAACTATTTGAATACCTTTAAATTAGTGTATATATTTTGTAATATTTATGGAAAAATAATTAAAAATATAAGAATATATTGAAAAATTTAAGTGTCCCTATTATTTTTCCAGGCCTTTATTTTACATTTTTTTTAAGAATTTGGCAGAGCTAGTCAAATATTTTTTTTATTAGTTAAACTATTTGAATACCTTTAATTTAGTGTATATATTTTGTAATATTTATGGAAAAATAATTAAAAATATAAGAATATATTGAAAAATTTAAGTGTCCCTATTATTTTTCCAGGCCTTTATTTTACATTTTGTTTTAAGAATTTGGCACAGCTAGTCAAATATTTTTATTTTATTAGTTAAACTATATGAATACCTTTAATTTAGTGTATATATTTTGTAATATTTATGGAAAAATAATTAAAAATATAAGAATATATTGAAAAATTTAAGTGTCCCTATTATTTTTCCAGGCCTTTATTTTATTATTTTTTTAAGAATTTGGCAGAGCTAGTCAAATATTTTTTTTTATTAGTTAAACTATTTGAATACCTTTAATGTAGTGTATATACTTTGTAATATTTATGGAAAAATAATTAAAAATATAAGAATATATTGAAAAATTTAAGTGTCCCTATTATTTTTCCAGGCCTTTATTTTATTATTTTTTTAAGAATTTGGCAGAGCTAGTCAAATATTTTTTTTATTAGTTAAACTATTTGAATACCTCTAATTTAATGTATATATTTTGTAATATTTATGGAAAAATAATTAAAAATATAAGAATATATTGAAAAATTTAAGTGTCCCTATTATTTTTCCAGGCCTTTATTTTATTATTTTTTTAAGAATTTGGCAGAGCTAGTCAAATATTTTTTTTTATTAGTTAAACTATTTCAATACCTTTAATTTAGTGTATATATTCTGTAATATTTATGGAAAAATAATTAAAAATATAAGAATATATTGAAAAATTTAAGTGTCCCTATTATTTTTCCAGGCCTTTATTTTACTTTTTTTTTAAGAATTTGGCAGAGCTAGTCAAATATTTTTTTTATTAGTTAAACTATTTGAATACCTTTAATTTAGTGTATATATTTTGTAATATTTATGGAAAAATAATTAAAAATATAAGAATATATTGAAAAATTTAAGTGTCCCTATTATTTTTCCAGGCCTTTATTTTACATTTTGTTTTAAGAATTTGGCAGAGCTAGTCAAATATTTTTTTTTATTAGTTAAACTATTTGAATACCTTTAATGTAGTGTATATACTTTGTAATATTTATGGAAAAATAATTAAAAATATAAGAATATATTGAAAAATTTAAGTGTCCCTATTATTTTTCCAGGCCTTTATTTAACATTTTTTTTAAGAATTTGGCAGAGCTAGTCAAATATTTTTTTTTATTAGTTAAACTATTTCAATACCTTTAATTTAGTGTATATATTTTGTAATATTTATGGAAAAATAATTAAAAATATAAGAATATATTGAAAAATTTAAGTGTCCCTATTATTTTTCCAGACCTTTATTTTAACATTTTTTTTAAGAATTTGGCAGAGCTAGTCAAATATATTTATTTTATTAGTTAAACTATATGAATACCTTTAATTTAGTGTATATATTTTGTAATATTTATGGAAAAATAATTAAAAATATAAGAATATAATGAAAAATTTAAGTGTCCCTATTATTTTTCCAGGCCTTTATTTTACATTTTTTTAAGAATTTGGCAGAGCCAGTGAAATATTTTTATTTTATTAGTTAAACTATATGAATACCTTTAATTTAGTGTATATACTTTGTAATATTTATGGAAAAATAATTAAAAATATAAGAATATATTGAAAAATTTAAGTGTCCCTATTATTTTTCCAGGCCTTTATTTTACATTTTTTTAAGAATTTGGCAGAGCCAGTGAAATATTTTTATTTTATTAGTTAAACTATATGAATACCTTTAATTTAGTGTATATATTTTGTAATATTTATGGAAAAATAATTAAAAATATAAGAATATATTGAAAAATTTAAGTGTCCCTATTATTTTTCCAAGCCTTTATTTTACATTTTTTTTAAGAATTTGGTAGAGCCAGTGAAATATTTTTATTTTATTAGTTAAACTATTTGAATACCTTTAATTTAGTGTATATATTTTGTAATATTTATGGAAAAATAATTAAAAATATAAGAATATATTGAAAAATTTAAGTGTCCCTATTATTTTTCCAAGCCTTTATTTTACATTTTTTTTAAGAATTTGGTAGAGCCAGTGAAATATTTTTATTTTATTAGTTAAACTATATGAATACCTTTAATTTAGTGTATATATTTTGTAATATTTATGGAAAAATAATTAAAAATATAAGAATATATTGAAAAATTTAAGTGTCCCTATTATTTTTCCAGGCCTTTATTTTACATTTTTTTTAAGAATTTGGCAGAGCTATTGAAATATTTTTATTTTATTAGTTAAACTATTTCAATACCTTTAATTTAGTGTATATATTTTGTAATATTTATGGAAAAATAATTAAAAATATAAGAATATATTGAAAAATTTAAGTGTCCCTATTATTTTTCCAGGACTTTATTTTACATTTTTTTAAGAATTTGGCAGAGCTAGTGAAATATTTTTATTTTATTAGTTAAACTATTTGAATACCTTTAATTTAGTGTATATATTTTGTAATATTTATGGAAAAATAATTAAAAATATAAGAATATATTGAAAAATTTAAGTGTCCCTATTATTTTTCCAGGCCTTTATTTTACATTTTTTTTAAGAATTTGGCAGAGCTATTGAAATATTTTTATTTTATTAGTTAAACTATTTGAATACCTTTAATTTAGTGTATATATTTTGTAATATTTATGGAAAAATAATTAAAAATATAAGAATATATTGAAAAATTTAAGTGTCCCTATTATTTTTCCAGGCCTTTATTTTACATTTTTACTTTTATTTTATTTTTATTTTATTAGTTAAACTATTTGAATACCTTTAATTTAGTGTATATATTTTGTAATATTTATGGAAAAATTATTAAAAATATAAGAATATATTGAAAAATTTAAGTGTCCCTATTATTTTTCCAGGCCTTTATTTTACATTTTTTTAAGAATTTGGCAGAGCCAGTGAAATATTTTTTTTATTAGTTAAACTATTTGAATACCTTTAATTTAGTGTATATATTTTGTAATATTTATGGAAAAATAATTAAAAATATAAGAATATAATGAAAAATTTAAGTGTCCCTATTATTTTTCCAGGCCTTTATTTTACTTTTTTTTAAGAATTTGGCAGAGCTAGTGAAATATTTTTTTTTATTAGTTAAACTATTTGAATACCTTTAATTTAGTGTATATATTTTGTAATATTTATGGAAAAATAATTAAAAATATAAGAATATATTGAAAAATTTAAGTGTCCCTATTATTTTTCCAGGCCTTTATTTTACATTTTTTTTAAGAATTTGGCAGAGCTATTGAAATATTTTTATTTTATTAGTTAAACTATTTGAATACCTTTAATTTAGTGTATATATTTTGTAATATTTATGGAAAAATAATTAAAACATAAGAATATATTGGAAAATTTAAGTGTCCCTATTATTTTTCCAGGCCTTTATTTTAGATTTTTTTTAAGAATTTGGCAGAGCTATTGAAATATTTTTATTTTATTAGTTAAACTATATGAATACCTTTAATTTAGTGTATATATTTTGTAATATTTATGGAAAAATAATTAAAAATATAAGAATATATTGAAAAATTTAAGTGTCCCTATTATTTTTCCAGGCCTTTATTTTACATTTTTTTTAAGAATTTGGCAGAGCTATTGAAATATTTTTATTTTATTAGTTAAACTATTTGAATACCTTTAATTTAGTGTATATATTTTGTAATATTTATGGAAAAATAATTAAAACATAAGAATATATTGGAAAATTTAAGTGTCCCTATTATTTTTCCAGGCCTTTATTTTAGATTTTTTTTAAGAATTTGGCAGAGCTAGTGAAATATTTTTATTTTATTAGTTAAACTATTTGAATACCTTTAATTTAGTGTATATATTTTGTAATATTTATGGAAAAATAATTAAAAATATAAGAATATATTGGAAAATTTAAGTGTCCCTATTATTTTTCCAGGCCTTTATTTTACATTTTTTTTAAGAATTTGGCAGAGCCAGTGAAATATTTTTATTTTATTAGTTAAACTATATGAATACCTTTAATTTAGTGTATATATTTTGTAATATTTATGGAAAAATAATTAAAAATATAAGAATATATTGAAAAATTTAAGAGTCCCTATTATTTTTCCAGGCCTTTATTTTACATTTTTTTAAGAATTTGGCAGAGCCAGTGAAATATTTTTATTTTATTAGTTAAACTATTTGAATACCTTTAATTTAGTGTATATATTTTGTAATATTTATGGAAAAATAATTAAAAATATAAGAATATATTGAAAAATTTAAGAGTCCCTATTATTTTTCCAGGCCTTTATTTTACTTTTTTTTTAAGAATTTGGCAGAGCCAGTGAAATATTTTTATTTAGTTTTTAGTTAAACTATTTGAATACCTTTAATTTAGTGTATATATTTTGTAATATTTATGGAAAAATAATTAAAAATATAAAAATATATTGAAAAATTTAAGTGTCCCTATTATTTTTCCAGGCCTTTATTTGACATTTTTTTAAGAATTTGGCAGAGCTAGTCAAATACTTTTATTTTATCAGTTAAACTATTTGAATACCTTTAATTTAGTGTATATATTTTGTAATATTTATGGAAAAATAATTAAAAATATAAGAATATATTGAAAAATTTAAGTGTCCCTATTACTTTTTCAGGCCTTTATTTTACTTCTTTTTTAAGAATTTGGCAGAGCTAGTGAAATATTTTTATTTTATCAGTTAAACTATTTGAATACCTTTAATTTAGTGTATATATTTTGTAATATTTATGGAAAAATAATTAAAAATATAAGAATATATTGAAAAATTTAAGTGTCCCTATTATTTTTCCAGGCCTTTATTTTACATTTTTTTAAGAATTTGGCAGAGCCAGTGAAATATTTTTTTTTATTTGTTAAACTATTTGAATACCTTTAATTTAGTGTTTATATTTTGTAATATTTATGGAAAAATAATTAAAAATATAAGAATATATTGAAAAATTTAAGTGTCCCTATTATTTTTCCAGGCCTTTATTTTACATTTTTTTTAAGAATTTGACAGAGCTAGTCAAATATTTTTTTTTATTAGTTAAACTATTTGAATACCTTTAATTTAGTGTATATATTTTGTAATATTTATGGAAAAATAATTAAAAATATAAGAATATATTGAAAAATTTAAGTGTCCCTATTATTTTTCCAGGCCTTTATTTTACTTTTTTTTTAAGAATTTGGCAGAGCTAGTGAAATATTTTTTTTTATTAGTTAAACTATTTGAATACCTTTAATTTAGTGTATATATTTTGTAATATTTATGGAAAAATAATTAAAAATATAAGAATATATTGAAAAATTTAAGTGTCCCTATTATTTTTCCAGGCTTTTATTTTAGATTTTTTTAAGAATTTGGCAGAGCTAGTGAAATACTTTTTTTTTATTAGTTAAACTATTTGAATACCTTTAATTTAGTGTATATATTTTGTAATATTTATGGAAAAATAATTAAAAATATAAGAATATATTGAAATATTTAAGTGTCCCTATTATTTTTCCAGGCCTTCATTTTAGATTTTTTTTAAGAATTTGGCAGAGCTAGTGAAATATTTTTTTTTTATTAGTTAAACTATTTGAATACCTTTAATTTAGTGTATATATTTTGTAATATTTATGGAAAAATAATTAGAAATATAAGAATATATTGAAAAATTTAAGTGTCCCTATTATTTTTCCAGACCTTTATTTTAACATTTTTTTTAAGAATTTGGCAGAGCTAGTGAAATATTTTTTTTTAATTAGTTAAACTATTTGAATACCTTTAATTTAGTGTATATATTTTGTAATATTTATGGAAAAATAATTAAAAATATAAGAATATATTGAAAAATTTAAGTGTCCCTATTATATTTCCAGGCCTTTATTTTAGATTTTTTTTAAGAATTTGGCAGAGCTAGTGAAATACTTTTTTTTTATTAGTTAAACTATTTGAATACCTTTAATTTAGTGTATATATTTTGTAATATTTATGGAAAAATAATTAAAAATATAAGAATATATTGAAATATTTAAGTGTCCCTATTATTTTTCCAGGCCTTCATTTTAGATTTTTTTTAAGAATTTGGCAGAGCTAGTGAAATATTTTTTTTTTATTAGTTAAACTATTTGAATACCTTTAATTTAGTGTATATATTTTGTAATATTTATGGAAAAATAATTAGAAATATAAGAATATATTGAAAAATTTAAGTGTCCCTATTATTTTTCCAGACCTTTATTTTAATATTTTTTTTTAAGAATTTGGCAGAGCTAGTGAAATATTTTTTTTAATTAGTTAAACTATTTGAATACCTTTAATTTAGTGTATATATTTTGTAATATTTATGGAAAAATAATTAAAAATATAAGAATATATTGAAAAATTTAAGTGTCCCTATTATTTTTCCAGGCCTTTATTTTACTTTTTTTTAAGAATTTGGCAGAGCTAGTGAAATATTTTTTTTATTAGTTAAACTATTTGAATACCTTTAATTTAGTGTATATATTTTGTAATATTTATGGAAAAATAATTAAAAATATAAGAATATATTGAAAAATTTAAGTGTCCCTATTATTTTTCCAGGCCTTTATTTTACATTTTTTTTAGGAATTTGGCAGAGCTAGTGAAATATTTTTTTTTATTAGTTAAACTATTTGAATACCTTTAATTTAGTGTATATATTTTGTAATATTTATGGAAAAATAATTAAAAATATAAGAATATATTGAAAAATTTTAGTGTCCCTATTATTTTTCCAGGCCTTTATTTTACTTTTTTTTAAGAATTTGGCAGAGCTAGTGAAATATTTTTTTTTATTAGTTAAACTATTTGAATACCTTTAATTTAGTGTATATATTTTGTAATATTTATGGAAAAATAATTAAAAATATAAGAATATATTGAAAAATTTAAGTGTCCCTATTATTTTTCCAGGCCTTTATTTTACATTTTTTTTAAGAATTTGGCAGAGCTAGTGAAATATTTTTTTTTATTAGTTAAACTATTTGAATACCTTTAATTTAGTGTATATATTTTGTAATATTTATGGAAAAATAATTAAAAATATAAGAATATATTGAAAAATTTAAGTGTCCCTATTATTTTTCCAGGCCTTTATTTTACATTTTTTTTAAGAATTTGGCAGAGCTAGTGAAATATTTTTTTTTATTAGTTAAACTATTTGAATACCTTTAATTTAGTGTATATATTTTGTAATATTTATGGAAAAATAATTAAAAATATAAGAATATATTGAAAAATTTTAGTGTCCCTATTATTTTTCCAGGCCTTTATTTTACTTTTTTTTAAGAATTTGGCAGAGCTAGTGAAATATTTTTTTTTATTAGTTAAACTATTTGAATACCTTTAATTTAGTGTATATATTTTGTAATATTTATGGAAAAATAATTAAAAATATAAGAATATATTGAAAAATTTAAGTGTCCCTATTATTTTTCCAGGCCTTTATTTTACATTTTTTTTAAGAATTTGGCAGAGCTAGTGAAATATTTTTTTTTAATTAGTTAAACTATTTGAATACCTTTAATTTAGTGTATATATTTTGTAATATTTATGGAAAAATAATTAAAAATATAAGAATATATTGAAAAATTTAAGTGTCCCTATTATTTTTCCAGGCCTTTATTTTACATTTTTTTTTAAGAATTTGGCAGAGCTAGTCAAATATTTTTATTTTATTAGTTAAACTATTTGAATACCTTTAATTTAGTGTATATATTTTGTAATATTTATGGAAAAATAATTAAAAATATAAGAATATATTGAAAAATTTAAGTGTCCCTATTATTTTTCCAGGCCTTCATTTTACTTTTTAAGAATTTGGCAGAGCTAGTGAAATATTTTTTTTATTAGTTAAACTATTTGAATACCTTTAATTTAGTGTATATATTTTGTAATATTTATGGAAAAATAATTAAAAACATAAGAATATATTGAAAAATGTAAGTGTCCCTATTATTTTTCCAGGCCTTTATTTTACTTTTTTTTAAGAATTTGGCAGAGCTAGTGAAATATTTTTTTTTAATTAGTTAAACTATTTGAATACCTTTAATTTAGTGTATATATTTTGTAATATTTATGGAAAAATAATTAAAAATATAAGAATATATTGAAAAATTTAAGTGTCCCTATTATTTTTCCAGGCCTTCATTTTACTTTTTAAGAATTTGGCAGAGCTAGTGAAATATTTTTTTTATTAGTTAAACTATTTGAATACCTTTAATTTAGTGTATATATTTTGTAATATTTATGGAAAAATAATTAAAAACATAAGAATATATTGAAAAATGTAAGTGTCCCTATTATTTTTCCAGGCCTTTATTTTACTTTTTTTTAAGAATTTGGCAGAGCTAGTGAAATATTTTTTTTTATTAGTTAAACTATTTGAATACCTTTAATTTAGTGTATATATTTTGTAATATTTATGGAAAAATAATTAAAAACATAAGAATATATTGAAAAATGTAAGTGTCCCTATTATTTTTCCAGGCCTTTATTTTACTTTTTTTTAAGAATTTGGCAGAGCTAGTGAAATATTTTTTTTTATTAGTTAAACTATTTGAATACCTTTAATTTAGTGTATATATTTTGTAATATTTATGGAAAAATAATTAAAAATATAAGAATATATTGAAAAATTTAAGTGTCCCTATTATTTTTCCAGGCCTTTATTTTACATTTTTTTTAAGAATTTGGCAGAGCTAGTCAAATATTTTTTTTTATTAGTTAAACTATTTGAATACCTTTAATTTAGTGTATATATTTTGTAATATTTATGGAAAAATAATTAAAAATATAAGAATATATTGGAAAATTTAAGTGTCCCTATTATTTTTCCAGGCCTTTATTTTACATTTTGTTTTAAGAATTTGGCAGAGCTAGTGAAATATTTTTTTTTATTAGTTAAACTATTTGAATACCTTTAATTTAGTGTATATATTTTGTAATATTTATGGAAAAATAATTAAAAATATAAGAATATATTGAAAAATTTAAGTGTCCCTATTATTTTTCCAGGCCTTTATTTTAAATTTTTTTTAAGAATTTGGCAGAGCTAGTCAAATATTTTTTTTATTAGTTAAACTATTTGAATACCTTTAATTTAGTGTATATATTTTGTAATATTTATGGAAAAATAATTAAAAATATAAGAATATATTGAAAAATTTAAGTGTCCCTATTATTTTTCCAGGCCTTTATTTTACTCTTTTTTTAAGAATTTGGCAGAGCTAGTGAAATATTTTTTTTTATTAGTTAAACTATTTGAATACCTTTAATTTAGTGTATATATTTTGTAATATTTATGGAAAAATAATTAAAAATATAAGAATATATTGAAAAATTTAAGTGTCCCTATTATTTTTCCAGGCCTTTATTTTACATTTTTTTTAGGAATTTGGCGGAGCTAGTGAAATATTTTTTTTTATTAGTTAAACTATTTGAATACCTTTAATTTAGTGTATATATTTTGTAATATTTATGGAAAAATAATTAAAAATATAAGAATATATTGAAAAATTTAAGTGTCCCTATTATTTTTCCAGGCCTTTATTTTACATTTTTTTTAAGAATTTGGCAGAGCTAGTCAAATATTTTTTTTTATTAGTTAAACTATTTGAATACCTTTAATTTAGTGTATATATTTTGAAATATTTATGGAAAAATAATTAAAAATATAAGAATATATTGAAAAATTTAAGTGTCCCTATCATTTTTCCAGGCCTTTATTTTACTTTTTTTTAAGAATTTGGCAGAGCTAGTGAAATATTTTTTTTTATTAGTTAAACTATTTGAATACCTTTAATTTAGTGTATATATTTTGTAATATTTATGGAAAAATAATTAAAAATATAAGAATATATTGAAAAATTTAAGTGTCCCTATTATTTTTCCATGCCTTTATTTTACATTTTTTAAGAATTTGGCAGAGCCAGTGAAATATTTTTTTTTATTAGTTAAACTATTTGAATACCTTTAATTTAGTGTATATATTTTGTAATATTTATGGAAAAATAATTAAAAATATAAGAATATATTGAAAAATTTAAGTGTCCCTATTATTTTTCCAGGCCTTTATTTTACTTTTTTTTAAGAATTTGGCAGAGCTAGTGAAATATTTTTTTTTATTAGTTAAACTATTTGAATACCTTTAATTTAGTGTATATATTTTGTAATATTTATGGAAAAATAATTAAAAATATAAGAATATATTGAAAAATTTAAGTGTCCCTATTATTTTTCCAGGCCTTTATTTTACATTTTTTTTAAGAATTTGGCAGAGCTAGTGAAATATTTTTATTTTATTAGTTAAACTATTTGAATACCTTTAATTTAATGTATATACTTTGTAATATTTATGGAAAAATAATTAAAAATATAAGAATATATTGAAAAATTTAAGTGTCCCTATTATTTTTCCTGGCCTTTATTTTACATTTTTTTTTAAGAATTTGGCAAAGCTATTGAAATATTTTTTTATTAGTTAAACTATTTGAATACCTTTAATTTAATGTATATACTTTGTAATATTTATGGAAAAATAATTAAAAATATAAGAATATATTGAAAAATTTAAGTGTCCCTATTATTTTTCCAGGCCTTTATTTTACTTTTTTTTTTAAGAATTTGGCAGAGCCAGTGAAATATTTTTTTTATTAGTTAAACTATTTGAATACCTTTAATTTAATGTATATACTTTGTAATATTTATGGAAAAATAATTAAAAATATAAGAATATATTGAAATATTTAAGTGTCCCTATTATTTTTCCAGGCCTTTATTTTAGATTTTTTTTAAGAATTTGGCAGAGCTAGTGAAATACTTTTTTTTTATTAGTTAAACTATTTGAATACCTTTAATTTAGTGTATATATTTTGTAATATTTATGGAAAAATAATTAAAAATATAAGAATATATTGAAATATTTAAGTGTCCCTATTATTTTTCCAGGCCTTTATTTTAGATTTTTTTTAAGAATTTGGCAGAGCTAGTGAAATATTTTTTTTTATTAGTTAAACTATTTGAATACCTTTAATTTAGTGTATATATTTTGTAATATTTATGGAAAAATAATTAAAAATATAAGAATATATTGAAATATTTAAGTGTCCCTCTTATTTTTCCAGGCCTTCATTTTAGATTTTTTTTAAGAATTTGGCAGAGCTAGTGAAATATTTTTTTTTTATTAGTTAAACTATTTGAATACCTTTAATTTAGTGTATATATTTTGTAATATTTATGGAAAAATAATTAAAAATATAAGAATATAATGAAAAATTTAAGTGTCCCTATTATTTTTCCAGGCCTTTATTTTACTATTTTTTTAAGAATTTGGCAGAGCTAGTCAAATATTTTTTTTTATTAGTTAAACTATTTGAATACCTTTAATTTAGTGTATATATTTTGTAATATTTATGGAAAAATAATTAAAAATATAAGAATATATTGAAATATTTAAGTGTCCCTATTATTTTTCCAGGCCTTTATTTTAGATTTTTTTTAAGAATTTGGCAGAGCTAGTGAAATATTTTTTTTTATTAGTTAAACTATTTGAATACCTTTAATTTAGTGTATATATTTTGTAATATTTATGGAAAAATAATTAAAAATATAAGAATATATTGAAATATTTAAGTGTCCCTCTTATTTTTCCAGGCCTTCATTTTAGATTTTTTTTAAGAATTTGGCAGAGCTAGTGAAATATTTTTTTTTTATTAGTTAAACTATTTGAATACCTTTAATTTAGTGTATATATTTTGTAATATTTATGGAAAAATAATTAAAAATATAAGAATATAATGAAAAATTTAAGTGTCCCTATTATTTTTCCAGGCCTTTATTTTACTATTTTTTTAAGAATTTGGCAGAGCTAGTCAAATATTTTTTTTTATTAGTTAAACTATTTGAATACCTTTAATTTAGTGTATATATTTTGTAATATTTATGGAAAAATAATTAAAAATATAAGAATATATTGAAATATTTAAGTGTCCCTATTATTTTTCCAGGCCTTTCTTTTAGATTTTTTTTAAGAATTTGGCAGAGCTAGTGAAATATTTTTTTTTTATTAGTTAAACTATTTGAATACCTTTAATTTAGTGTATATATTTTGTAATATTTATGGAAAAATAATTAAAAATATAAGAATATATTGAAAAATTTAAGTGTCCCTATTTTTTTTCCAGGCCTTTATTTTAGATTTTTTTAAGAATTTGGCAGAGCTAGTCAAATATTTTTATTTTATAAGTTAAACTATTTGAATACCTTTAATTTAGTGTATATATTTTGTAATATTTATGGAAAAATAATTAAAAATATAAGAATATAATGAAAAATTTAAGTGTCCCCTATATTTTTCCATGCCTTTATTTTACATTTTTTTTAAGAATTTGGCAGAGCTAGTCAAATACTTTTATTTTATCAGTTAAACTATTTGAATACCTTTAATTTAGTGTATATATTTTGTAATATTTATGGAAAAATAATTAAAAATATAAGAATATAATGAAAAATTTAAGTGTCCCTATTATTTTTCCAGGCCTTTGTTTACATTTTTTTTAAGAATTTGCCAGAGCTATTGAAATATTTTTATTTTATTAGTTAAACTATTTGAATACCTTTAATTTAGTGTATATATTTTGTAATATTTATGGAAAAATAATTAAAAATATAAGAATATATTGAAAAATTTAAGTGTCCCTATTATTTTTCCAGGCCTTTATTTTACGTTTTTTTTAAGAATTTGGCAGAGCTAGTCAAATATTTTTATTTTATAAGTTAAACTATTTGAATACCTTTAATTTAGTGTATATATTTTGTAATATTTATGGAAAAATAATTAAAAATATAAGAATATAATGAAAAATTTAAGTGTCCCTATTATTTTTCCAGGCCTTTGTTTACATTTTTTTTAAGAATTTGCCAGAGCTATTGAAATATTTTTATTTTATTAGTTAAACTATTTGAATACCTTTAATTTAGTGTATATATTTTGTAATATTTATGGAAAAATAATTAAAAATATAAGAATATATTGAAAAAATTTAAGTGTCCCTATTATTTTTCCAGGCCTTTATTTTACGTTTTTTTTAAGAATTTGGCAGAGCTAGTCAAATACTTTTATTTTATCAGTTAAACTATTTGAATACCTTTAATTTAATGTATATATTTTGTAATATTTATGGAAAAATAATTAAAAATATAAGAATATATTGAAAAATTTAAGTGTCCCTATTATTTTTCCAGGCCTTTATTTTAGATTTTTTTTAAGAATTTGGCAGAGCTAGTGAAATATTTTTTTTTTATTAGTTAAACTATTTGAATACCTTTAATTTAGTGTATATATTTTGTAATATTTTTGGAAAAATAATTAAAAATATAAGAATATATTGAAATATTTAAGTGTCCCTATTATTTTTCCAGGCTTTTATTTTAGATTTTTTTTAAGAATTTGGCAGAGCTAGTGAAATACTTTTTTTTTTTATTAGTTAAACTATTTGAATACCTTTAATTTAGTGTATATATTTTGTAATATTTATGGAAAAATAATTAAAAATATAAGAATATATTGAAATATTTAAGTGTCCCTATTATTTTTCCAGGCCTTTATTTTAGATTTTTTTTAAGAATTTGGCAGAGCTAGTGAAATATTTTTTTTTATTAGTTAAACTATTTGAATACCTTTAATTTAGTGTATATATTTTGTAATATTTATGGAAAAAATAATTAAAAATATAAGAATATAATGAAAAATTTAAGTGTCCCTATTATTTTTCCAGGCCTTTATTTTACTATTTTTTTAAGAATTTGGCAGAGCTAGTCAAATATTTTTTTCATTAGTTAAACTATTTGAATACCTTTAATTTAATGTATATACTTTGTAATATTTATGGAAAAATAATTAAAAATATAAGAATATATTGAAAAATTTAAGTGTCCCTATTATTTTTCCAGGCCTTTATTATAGATTTTTTTAAGAATTTGGCAGAGCTAGTGAAATATTTTTATTTTATTAGTTAAACTATTTGAATACCTTTAATTTAGTGTATATATTTTGTAATATTTATGGAAAAATAATTAAAAATATAAGAATATATTGAAAAATTTAAGTGTCCCTATTATTTTTCCAGGCCTTTATTTTACTTTTTTTTAAGAATTTGGCAGAGCTAGTGAAATATTTTTTTTTTATTAGTTAAACTATTTGAATACCTTTAATTTAGTGTATATATTTTGTAATATTTATGGAAAAATAATTAAAAATATAAGAATATATTGAAAAATTTAAGTGTCCCTATTATTTTTCCAGGCCTTTATTTTACATTTTTTTTAAGAATTTGGCAGAGCTAGTCAAATACTTTTATTTTATCAGTTAAACTATTTGAATACCTTTAATTTAGTGTATATATTTTGTAATATTTATGGAAAAATAATTAAAAATATAAGAATATATTGAAAAATTTAAGTGTCCCTATTATTTTTCCAGGCCTTTATTTTACATTTTTTTTAAGAATTTGGCAGAGCTAGTCAAATACTTTTATTTTATCAGTTAAACTATTTGAATACCTTTAATTTAGTGTATATATTTTGTAATATTTATGGAAAAATAATTAAAAATATAAAAATATATTGAAAAATTTAAGTGTCCCTATTATTTTTCCAGGCCTTTATTTTACATTTTTTTTAGGAATTTGGCAGAGCTAGTGAAATATTTTTTTTTTTTTGGTTAAACTATTTGAATACCTTTAATTTAGTGTATATATTTTGTAATATTTATGGAAAAATAATTAAAAATATAAGAATATATTGAAAAATTTAAGTGTCCCTATTATTTTTCCAGGCCGTTTATTTTACTTTTTTTTTAAGAATTTGGTAGAGCCAGTGAAATATTTTTTTTTTATTAGTTAAACTATTTGAATACCTTTAATTTAGTGGTATATATTTTGTAATATTTATGGAGAAATAATTAAAAATATAAGAATATATTGAAAAATTTAAGTGACCCTAATTATTTTTCCAGGCCTTTATTTTACATTTTTTTTTAAGAATTTGGCAGAGCTAGTCAAATACTTTTATTTTATCAGTTAAACTATTTGAATACCTTTAATTTAGTGTATATATTTTGTAATATTTATGGAGAAATAATTAAAAATATAAGAATATATTGAAAAATTTAAGTGTCCCTATTATTTTTCCAGGCCTTTATTTTACATTTTTTTAAGAATTTGGCAGAGCTAGTCAAATACTTTTATTTTATCAGTTAAACTATTTGAATACCTTTAATTTAGTGTATATATTTTGTAATATTTATGGAAAAATAATTAAAAATATAAGAATATATTGAAAAATTTAAGTGTCCCTATTATTTTTCCAGGCCTTTATTTTACATTTTTTTTAAGAATTTGGCAGAGCTAGTCAAATACTTTTATGTTATCAGTTAAACTATTTGAATACCTTAATTTAGTGTATATATTTTGTAATATTTATGGAAAAATAATTAAAAATATAAAAATATATTGAAAAATTTAAGTGTCCCTATTATTTTTCCAGGCCTTTATTTTACATTTTTTTTAGGAATTTGGCAGAGCTAGTGAAATATTTTTTTTTTTTGGTTAAACTATTTGAATACCTTTAATTTAGTGTATATATTTTGTAATATTTATGGAGAAATAATTAAAAATATAAGAATATATTGAAAAATTTAAGTGTCCCTATTATTTTTCCAGGCCTTTATTTTACTTTTTTTTAAGAATTTGGTAGAGCCAGTGAAATAATTTTTTTTATTAGTTAAACTATTTGAATACCTTTAATTTAGTGTATATATTTTGTAATATTTATGGAGAAATAATTAAAAATATAAGAATATATTGAAAAATTTAAGTGACCCTATTATTTTTCCAGGCCTTTATTTTACATTTTTTTTAAGAATTTGGCAGAGCTAGTGAAATATTTTTTTTTATTAGTTAAACTATTTGAATACCTTTAATTTAATGTATATACTTTGTAATATTTATGGAAAAATAACTAAAAATATAAGAATATATTGAAAAATTTAAGTGTCCTTATTATTTTTCCAGGCCTTTATTTTACATTTTTTTTAGGAATTTGGCAGAGCTAGTCAAATACTTTTATTTTATCAGTTAAACTATTTGAATACCTTTAATTTAGTGTATATATTTTGTAATATTTATGGAAAAATAATTAAAA